>BSBK01005935.1:0-140000 GCA_027943335.1 Chamaecyparis obtusa | reverse complement strand
CATGATATTGTCTTCATTTAGGAAACTAAATTGTCAGTGGAGGATATGGAAAATAGAGTTTCTAGGATTTGGTCGAGTGGAGATTGTTATTTTGTAGGAGTTCATGGTAGTTTTTAGGGAATGGATTTCTTATGGGATCCAAGAAAGGTTGTCCCTCAGTGGTGGATTACAAGTTGCTCTTCTATTTCTATGGTTTCCTCTTGTTCAGATCCAGGTGAAACTTGTCTCTTTTCTAATGTTTATGCTCCTACTACTCTTCTAGGTAAATCACATCTTTGGGACCATATTAGATATGTCCGCTATCTAAACCATTTTCTCCCTTGGATTTTAGCAGGGGATTTCAATGCAGTTTGCAACTTAGAAGAGAAAAGAGGGGGGTTGCTAGGATAGATCCTTCAACCATCCTCCTCATTGATAATATTGAGCTTTTGAATTTTATTGATGTAAATCCAAATAATGACATTTTCACTTGAAACAACAAGAGAAGAGTGGATGGAATTTCTGAGAGACTTGATAGATTCATTATATCCTATTGCTAGATGGGAGATAGATGGAAGACTAGTTCTAAAATTTTGGATTGGAGAGGCTCTGATCATTGGCCCATCAAAATATCTATGATTTCTTCTAGTGCTTTAAAGAAACCCCTTTTTATGTTTCAACTCATGTGGTTAGATGAAACCTTCCTCCAAGACTTGGTCACAGATTTGTGGTTCGAGGAGTATCCTTCTCATGGTACGACATCTCTCAAGAAGCACATCAATTTTTTTTTTCTTTGTTTAAAGAAGATTTTATTCCTACTAGGGAAGAAGTATCCATTTTGGGGTGCATTCCCCCCTTGTCTTCATTGAAATAAATGAGGCTCTCATTCACCCTATTTTGCTACAAGAATTGGAAAACATTGTCTTTGACATAAAAAGGAAAAGCTGCTGGTCTGGATGGCTTCTCGATGGAATTTTACCAAAAGTTTTTGGACGTTATCAAATGGGATCTTTTGGAGGTGGTTTAGGAATCACATAAAAATGAGATGTTAAAATCCATGAATACTAATTTTCTGGCCCTTACTCCCAAGAAAGAGAATATGAATAGACCTAATCAATTCTGGCCAATTACTCTTTGCAATGTGGTATATAAGATCATCACTAAAACTATTGCTGAGAGACTCCAGATATGCCTCATGACTCTTATTTCTAATGAATAGAGAGGTTTAGTTACTGGTAGATAGATTCTTGATAGAATTGTGATGGCTAGGCACTGGAGCTATAGATGAATCTCATCACCTAAAAGAGTAGCTTTGCTAAAGTCAATGGTTCATGCTCTTCCTATTTATGGATGTTTCGTGCAGGTTGCTCCTAGTTTTGTGAAAGAATTTGATGCTCTATCTCATAAATTTATTTGGTTTGATAAATTCCTTTCTTCTAAGTGGAGCCTGGTAAGAATAGATTTAGTTTGTAGAGTGAAACATAAGGGGGTCTTGGTCTTAGGCTTGTCAGATTAATGGGCTAGGTATTAGCATCTAAGCTATATGGGAGATTTTGCACTTGTTAGGATCAAGATTGGGCTAGAATCATCACTCACAAGTATCTCAAGGATGTTAATAGTATGGATGTGCCTCGATTCAACTTGATGGGGAGGGGCTCCATGATATGGGACACTCTAAAAAAAGGGGCAAGACTCATCAATGATGGTCTTTTCTAGATTTTTTTTATTGAGGACCAGAGGCTCAGTTCTAGCATGATTCTAGGGATGATCATGCCCCAATAATCTCTCAGTTTCCTCACCTTCAACCTCTTTGTGGCATTTTTGTTGCAACTGGTTGGAGTAGGGTGGTAGATTTTAAAACTGCTAGTTTTAAGGGGCATGTTTAGGTGACTTGTTGGAAGAGTACGCATGATTGACCAAGTTGTGGCACTGAAGAGAATCGTTAGGAGCTAGCTAAAATTTTATCTAGTAGATTTTGTAACACTCTTCAAGATAGAGATGCTCTGGCTTGGAGTATTAACCCAAAAAGAAAATTTACTATTTCCTCTGGTTACCAAGAGTTGGATAGACAATTACATGGTTGGGATGGTGTGCCTTGGTGGACACATGTTTGAAATAGCTTCTCCTTCCCCAAGTACAAATTTTTTATTTGACTAGTTGCCCAAAGTAGATGTCTCATTTGAGAGAAATTAAGGAAGAGAGGCTTCAAAGGTTCATCTAGATGTGCCCTTTGTAAGAAGAATGAAGAATGAAGAATGTGTTTCCCATCTATTTTTTAAGTGTTCTTAGTCTAGAGAGATTTTACACCTGTGGTGTGGAGTGTGGAATTATGCTTCTGTTCATGCTACTTCTTTAGTAGATTTTTGGGATAGCTTGGGTTGTCCTCCAGCTAGATCCTCTTTTCTGCAAGTTTCTTGGCTTCTTGGTCCAACTATCATCATCTAGAATTTATGGGTAGAAATGAAGAGAAGGATCTTTCAGGATTAAGAAATGATAAGTGCTCTTCTGTGGAGAAAAAATGTTTGCAAGACTTTAGGAAATTATTCTTTCAAGATCTAATTTTATTGGAGCTATGGATCCGAAAGATCTTACTATGGTGAGGAATTTGAATCTAATTAGAAATGGAGTTTTCCCCTCTAATGGAAGGAGATTGAGGAAATTAAAATAAAAATTCATAGAGAAGGAAGGTGGCTCCCTCCTCTTGAGGGAGTTTTGAAGGTTAATATTGATGGGTCTTCTAGAGGGAATCCTGGACATGTGAGGATTGGTGATATTGGAAGAGATAGAAGTGTAAATGTGTTTTTCTTTTTCTCTACCTATAATGGTTTTCACTCTGATAACCTTATAGAAGCTATATCTATTCTTTGTGCTATAGGAAATGGTGCTCTCTTGGTTGTAAGAGGATTGTTTGTGAGTCTGACTCTTAGATTGTGATTTATATGTTGAATGCTTAATATCTGGAGGAGGCTAATTGACAATTAGTTGTGCTAGCAAAATAGATCCCTGAATTTGTGTTCCTTGCTTGATTATATTTCTTCTGTCACATTCCATGGGAATGGAATAGAGAGGTTGATTGTTTGGCAAAATAGGCTTCAGAGAACTCAGTTGGGCGGAATATGGATGATTGGGCCCCCTTAAGTTGTGTATTTTTCAATTTTTTTCTAATAATTTTTTACCCCTCTTTTTTATAATATAAATTTAATAAGAAGCAAATATGTAATTAAAAATTAATTACCTTGAATAATTCATAATTCATAATAACTATGTTATAATTGATAACTTTTATATTTTTTTTAATTATGCAAGAAGCTTGTTTATTCTCTTATATAATAGATAAAATTCTTTCGACAAGAATTTCTAAATTTTAAATTATTGTGATATTACTATTAGGATTTAAGTGTGTAGTATTTTGAGTCAAACTCATTGACCCATGTTTCATGAGTAGTGGTCCACATGAACCCATCTCTCATGTGAATGAATGGAGCACTTAGCATTCATTGGATCTAGGTGATGCTAAGTGTTCGATTCATTGTCATGAGAGGTGGGTTTTGACTCAAAATACTACATAGTTAACTCCTAATAGCAATATCACAATTTGACTTGATGTGGAGAATATCTCCTACTTAAATCAATTTTAAATTATTGTTAGGAAAAAAGTAATTTTAATTTTAGTGATATATGTTCTCTACCCTCCTTTTAACTCATCTTTCTTATTCTCTCCAAAGATAAGTTAAACCATTTAAAATTTTTATGTTTGAATTTAATTTATACTACATAAAAATATATTAATTATTAATTTTAATAATTTTATATTTAGGCTCAATAATCTTTATTATAAAATATAATATAATAATAAATATAATTATAATGTTATTTAAAAATAAATATATAATGTATATAAAATGTACTATATAATAATGACCTCCACTAACATATTTTCATTACTCTACATAATAAATGATAATAATTCCAAATTAAATTTTAATTGTGGAAATTCAGAAGGCCATTAGGAACTTCCTATGGTCTGATGGTAAAGGCAACAAAAAACTTCAAGCGGTAAAATGGGATTGGTGCAGAACTGATAAAAATTTTGGGGGATTAGGTCTGAAGGACCTCAAACTCCAAGGCATCGCTCTGGCCACCAAATGGGTCTCTCACTGTGTTGATGGTGAAGAACCATGGAAGGTGCTTATCCGAAACAATATTTTAAGAGGCTACCCCAAGAAGGCTAAATCTTGGAAAACTCTCCCATTTGCTGATATTTTATTCGGTAAATTTACCTCTATTGTTCATGGATCTGCTATTTTTAAAACCATATGGAAAGCTTGGGAGGATTCGAGACATTATATTACGGATAACCTCTTCTACACAGGTAACCTTCTTCATGGTGAGAGGTCCATCTGGTGGAATCTGTTTCTCCAGGGGAAGCCGCTTGCCCTGACTCAAGGATGCTCGGCTAAAATTTGGAATAGATTAGGTATTTCCACCTTCATCGATTTATTTGAGAATGACTGTCTGATTAAGTGGGATGAATTAAGAATCAAGTACAATCTTCCTGCTGCTCATAAAAAAACATATAACATGATTACTAGAGCTTGCACCAATATACCTTCAATATGTCTCATAGACTCGCATAGATTTATAAACAGTAAATGGCCGGATGGAACTGTGCTGTGTAAAACAAAAGCTAAAAATGTGTACAATACCATGAATAACAATCAGGAGATTATTAAGCATGTCAATACTTGCTGGTATACCTCACTGGATACGAAGCAATGGAATAAATTTTTTTATCGAAACTGGAAATCCTACATCGATCCCAAGATCAAATGTTTTAAATGGCTTATTTTGATCAATAGGCTTCCTATCAGTAGTTACTTGGTCCCTAATGATCTCTGTAAGCTTTGTAACAAACAGGAATCTTACAGGCATATTTTCTTTGAATGTAAATTTGCTCAGAAGGTGTGGGCTCTGTGTGGAGTAACTTATCCCAAGTACATTGATATTTTAGAAATACTGACTGGATATATTCATGGTCTCAAAAATGATTCTAATATTTTATGGTTTATTATCTCATCTAACATCTTGTGGCAATTATGGAAGTGCAGGAATGAAGAAAGGTTTCAAGGCGTGCATAGATCTCTTACTGAGTTATTCTTAAAACTCACCCTTTTGAAAATTTCTTCGCAGGTCTCTATCACAATGATGATCGAGAAGGAGAAATTGAGTAGATTCCTCAAGATGGGTCACTCCGCTATGTTCGTTTTTGAAATGAAAGACGGTTACAACTATCGTAACCACATGAACAATATGGTCCTATTCAACAAAACGGTGAAAAAACTGCACAAAGAAATCGTCAAGAATAAGAATGCGACCGATGAACAGATAAAAATGATAGCCCAAATTCAAGTCAACAAAAGCATCGCTTGGATGGAAGGTCCGCTTGGATGGACCGCTTGGATGGAACAATATGAAGACTTGTTACATTAAACCTTTGTATATGTTAATTATCATTTTGTAATACTGTCTCTGTTTGGTGTATTGATGTAACTTTTGCTTAGCATACTCGGTTTTTGTTTTCTCTCCGTGTGAGGCATGCCTCCGGAGTTGAAAAACTTGAGATTCCTTTTCGTACTGTAATTTCTGTTGATAACTCTATAATCAATATAAAAAAAAAAATTAAATTTTAATTTTTTTAATTTTAAAAGTTAAAAAAATAAAGATCTATTTAATTAAAAAAATTGACTCAACTATTTTCAGATAAACTTAATAAGAAAATATTCTTAATTTTAAACTAAAACACAATAAAGAAAATACATAAAAGAGGGGATGACTACTTGCTTTAACTCCCATTTCAAAATATAATTGTAAAAAAATGGTTCTTATTAAGAATATTATTTATGTTCTTTAATATGGGAATCCAGTTTTTACACGCTGTGATAAATGCACTGGAGAATGGAAAAAATGACGGAAAAATAATGCAATTATATATAAATTCAGTTTAATTATTAAACTTAATTTTATTTAAATAAAAAATACATATAAAATATTAAGATGAAACATTTTATATAATAAAGAAGAAGAATATTTAAACATATATTGATAGTTATAAAAAATATAAATTACAAATTATCTATAAATATATTATATTTTTAATTCAAACATAAATAAATAAAATCCAAAAATTACTTGAATAACAAAATTTTGTCTACACAAAAAATGAAACTTTTTATATAAGAATATTTGAATCTGCCAAACTCATAACCAAAATCGAAGTGTTTATAATTTTGCAAACAAAAGCAAAACTAGGTTACATCGATATAAGGTTAAAACATAACAAATATTCTGAGCATACTTTCATTGTGAATGATGCGCAACATTGAACTTCAAACCTTCTGTAACTAATATATATGTATACTTTGATATCTTTATCAAATTTGGACAGAAGTAGATGAGAATATAAAATAGTTATTGGGCGTCTCGAGGTGCTGCAATTTATCTTTCTCTTCTGTCGCCCGGGGATTAAAAGCATAATACACAACATCATTGGTAGCTTGAACAACACTCAAAAGAAATTCTCCACCACACCTTGCAACAGCAAATCGCCCAATTTTAGTCTGTGAGTTGCTGGCAATACCAACTTCCTTAACATTTATCCAGCACCCTGCACAATCTATCCAATTTAACCACTTAACCAGTTATATTCAGTTTGCCTTAGTTTAGTCAAAATAAATATGTCCGCCGGCAGTTAGGATATTTTATTTGAATTGCAAATATTCATTGTGGTTGATAACAGATTGTTTTATAGAAGTTTTTTTTATACGCAGATGTTTTTGTAATTCTTTGAAAACAGAGCATAAATTTGTACTGTAAAAAACTTTTGTGAAATTATTGAAGGTTTATGTTTTTATGCATTGTCGTTATTTATCTTTCCTCGTTGCTATTAGAATTCACATAAATAGAGTTGCAATTTTCTAAACATTTTTATTTTTGTGTTACCATCATCATCTATATGTTTAGTGAGCATGCATCAAATTTTCCACTCTTTATTTTAATGTATTGCCCTAACATATCATAATTCTCCAAGAGATATAGCTGTTTGTAGATATGTGAAAAATATTTAATTGTGATGGAAAGGATTCAACATTTATTTAGGTTATTTAATTAGCATTACTAAAGTAGTGATGGTATACATATATAATTTTATTATTTAATGATAATACAGATATAATTTTCTTCTAAGTTTTTTTAAAACTTTTTTATAATTAAATTTCTATTAGATATGTAGATGGTAGTATTATAGACATTCTAAGGCTCATTCAATTAGGATAATTTTTTTTTTTTTAAAGGTAAAAAAAATAACTTCTTTGTCTAAGAACCAATCTAAGAACTAAACCAAGGACTGAGGAGTATTCATTCCACCAAAATCTACCTAGACTGGTCTCATCTATTAACATCCCACCAAGTCCATTTCAATTGCCCTCCATTCCTATGTAGTGAAACATAATTGCCTCTATGATTACCCAACAATATATTTGTAATTATTTAAACCCCTAACTGGCACACCTTTAATTCCTTTTAATATAATTATTTAAATCATTTGAATAAAGCTAAGGAGTTATTTGATTTCAATAAAAATGAAATGCATTAAATTTGACTGTAGTTTGTATATTGTTTCTCTTTTTTTTTTCTTTTTGGTTGAAGGTTTAGAAAATCTCTTGGACTAAAATTTTTGGTTTTTAAATTTAATTTTTATATGTGTAAGAGTGATTCATCATTTTGAGCAATGATTTTTTAATTATTTAAGTTAAGATTTTCTTGCTCTGTTAATTTTAAATACCTCCTAAATATAGTGTTAGCACTGTTTTCTTTTAGCTTCAGATTTATTTGAGTCATTATTTTATTAGTTTTTTTTTCTATTAAGTATAATGATGCCATTGGCACTTACATTTTATATCACAACTGATTGATGAAAAAAAAACACTATAAATAGTATATCTAATGTATACAGTTTATACACGACGATTACATCTATGTATTATATCTTTACAAAATATATGTATCTCGAGATATTAAAAAAGAGGTATAATCATTAAGTTCAACTTGAGAACCAAGCTGTCCAGCCCTGTACTCTTGTGTTCCATTTGAGTACTTTCTCCTGGTATGTGAAAAAACATTAGGATTATGCATCTCATCTTGATCTGGTAAAGGAAGAGGATCAGCGGCATTCTGTGGGACAGTCTCTGCCTGAACAACACTGTCAATGTGGGCCAATAGGAACTTATATTCTGATATCTTCAATGTGAGGGAAACCTGCGACAAGATAGAAGTAAAAGTGAGTCTCCTAAGAGACTCAGTAAGGCATCTCCTCTTATTATTGAAATGCTTTGCACAATCTTATTGTATAGCCAGAGTTGCTAAACCTTGTGCAATGCTTGTCATATACATTTGCAAATTAAATATATTTCATTGTTTACAACATTGAATAATTATTAACCACTATATATATATATATATATATATATATTCATGTTTATTTATTAAAAGGTCTATCTAAAAATCAAGTTTCCATTAAGCAAAATTTGGATTCTACAATTTTACTATTTTACTATTTTTTCTAAATTTATGTTTGCTTTAGGCTTCTGTTAGTTTTTTTTGGATTGCCAAAATTGAGTGCCATATGAATTGGGAAAAGACTGGACATTTCATAA
This sequence comes from Chamaecyparis obtusa, assembly GCA_027943335.1. Classification (NCBI taxonomy): domain Eukaryota; kingdom Viridiplantae; phylum Streptophyta; class Pinopsida; order Cupressales; family Cupressaceae; genus Chamaecyparis; species Chamaecyparis obtusa. The sequence continues at coordinate 131,310 of BSBK01005935.1, read as the reverse complement.
AACAATTTTTCAAAATAAAATTAGTTCAGTTGCCTTCTTCATTTGACCTACAACTCCTCTATTGTAGAATGGTGGAGAGTAGAGATTTAGGGTGCCCAAATGTAAAATTGATTTTTTAATCTCTCTAAATGCTCAATCTTCTAACTGGGTTTTGGGTTTTATTTTATAGTGTAATAGTTTTAATTAATGTGAACTAAATTGAACTTAAAATTTATACAATTTGAATTTTTGAACTTTAAATTTTATATAAATTAATTTTTCTTTTACTAAATTTATAGAAATTAGTAGTTATTAGAAATTAATTTTAAGAGTTCTAAGTTGTTCAATGACATGGATTGCAATGGAAAAATATCTAAATAAGTTACATACTATTTTAATTTCTTTTAAAGAAATAATATAATATAATTTGAAAAGAGAGTATAATCTTCAATAAATATTATTATATATTTATGGTTAAAATAAAATATTTTATTCAATTCAATATTTTAAAGTCTAAAAATAAATATTATTATGTATTTATGGTTAAAATAAAATATTTTATTCAATTCAATATTTTAAAGTCTAAAAATATTAATATTTCTAAATAAAATATTATAATTTTCTTGAAACTATAAGAAATATAACAAGATAGAAACTTAAAAAATATATTACAAGTAATACTTCAAATAATTATATTTCAAAAAATAATTAGTTTTCATTTAGAAATGATAACTTTTCTTACAAAAATTCTATTTTGAAAAAACCCTTCCAAAAATATGACATATATCATTTGCATAAATCTAATACTTCAAGGAGGGAAGGAGGAGGGAAGGAGGAGGAGGAGGGAAAAATAAAGTGGTAAAGAGGAGGAGGAGAAGAAGAAATATATTACAAATAATTATATTTTAAAAAATAATTAGTTTTCATTTAAAAATGATAACTTTTCTTACAAAAATCTATTTTAAAAAAACCTTCCAAAAATATGACATATATCATTTGCATAAATATAATACTTCAAGGAGGAGGAGGGAAGGAGGAGGATACTTCAAGGAGAAGGAGGGAAGGAGAACGAGGAGGAGGGAAAAATAAAGTGGCGAGGAGGAGGAGGAGGAGAATGGAAAAGAGAAGGAGAAGACAATGGTGGAGAAGGAGGAGGAGGAGGAGGAGAAATAGAAGAAGGACAAGAAGAACAAATAGGAGTAGGAAACACTTGCTTTCCCCTCCCTTTAACAACTTAGTATATTAAACAATTTATGTCTATGTAAATTTGAAGAACTACAAGGGTTGACACAAATTCTCTTAGCATATTATCATACCTATTTAATAATCTCCATCCCTTACTCAAAGTAATGGATTATCTATTATGTTTCTAGATAACAATGCTATAATCCTCATTCTTTCAAGATAATGGATGATATGTTATTGGATTTATATGGATGATATGCTATTGAATTTATCTTGGATATTAATACCTGATTCTTTTGAATTTAAAGTATAACTATTCTTTTTCAATATGTAAAAAGATTTAGATTTTATAAAGTGGTTTATTTGTAATAATGTAATATATACATTAGTTTGTGTTTTAGGCCATATGTGTAAAGTTTTATTGGTTACCAATGAATGATTCAAAACAAAATAAATAAATTTCATTTGAAAAATATTATCAGTCTAAAGTCATTTTTCAATTTTTTTAATGTTATATAATAGGTTAATTGTATACAAGTGTACCTCTCAAATGCCAAACATCATATGTTTCTATCGGCGTAAACATTGCACTTCATTGGTGCAAGTGCTAGTTTATTTAAAGTCCATCCCATTCAAGATGGTTTATGGTTAAAGGTTTTCTCTAGTCTTATTGTAATTGAGAAAATCAAAACATAATAATAAAAAAATTGAGTAATCACAAGGATAGCTTCCCACTGTCAGTTGTGATGAGATTTAAACTACATAAAATAAACATGGCATGCACAACATAAAATATGTCAAGTTTAACCCCAGATTTTGGATAATTTTGTGGCATTATTTTGATTCATTTGTTCATGATATTATTGCATAATGGAATTTAAATTGAAGTTAATTCCTTAATTAATTCACATTGGATTGATTTGGAAGCATAAATAATTTTCTATATATTTTTGGAATTGATTTTTATTATAATAATATAAAAATATTAATATAATAATAACAAGATAATATTTCTTATCATATAATAATATGAAATGATTCAATAATAAAATAATATAACAAAATAATAATAAGAATACAAGATAATATAATAATAATGTAATATTAAATAAAATATAATAATATGATGCCAAGATGCTTATTTTGATTAAGCCTGGAGTTGATATCCCTCAACGTCTTAACCTTAATATCAATGGTGATATCTTCTCTTGCCCGGTGGAGATCCTTGATGGATTAAATGCTTGTTTCCTTTGCAAAAAGGAAGGACACCTTAGGAAAAATTTCCCTATTATATCTAAGAATAAACCTAAATCAAACCCGATGGAAGCTAATGTTGAACCTCCCATTACTGAGGAAACAGTGACTAAACCTCACACTCATGATGCGGATACTTCAACTCATAACCCTAACCAAAATTTGGCTGACAGCTCTTGTAAAAATAAGGAGGCTTTTAATGCTGGAAATAGTTCTGCCTCAAACCCTAGTCAACACCCATCCTCCTCTACTTTTGTCCCACCAAAGAACAATAGTGCCCCTAAGATCTTCAAGCCAATTAATCCCACTGATCCATTTCAAAATGCCAAGCTCTCTGATAGTGATGGCTTTCAAACTGTTAATAAGAAAAAATGTAGGTAGAAAAATGCCCAGCAACTCACTTTGGAACAAATTCGTACTGGTAACCGAAATTCCAATCCCTTCTCGGCTTTGTCTTCCCCTACTCTTTTGATTGAAGATGTGGCCTTCAAACCTAATTTTTTCAAGGATATAGAGAAACCCACTCTCATGATCAAGGATGTTTTGACTCCTGTGACTTTACACCAGGAAAAACAAGTTGATATCAATAGTCGAACTAGTGATGTTACCATGAGTGAGCTCCCTGCAACCAAGTTTAGTAAATCTGAATATTTTAGATGTCCCAAACCTAATCTTGTTGCAAGGCCCCCCTTGATGATAACACCACTAGCCCCCTGTATTAGTGCTGAATGATTTAGATGATAATTCTTTTATCAAGGTTATTTATGCCAGAACGGACCCTACTAGTTCCTTAATTCAGGATCCTTTGGGATCCTGTATTAATTGTAATTCTGGTAGGAATAACATTCAATTTAGTTTATTCAAGTTGATAAAATTGAGGATGATGATGATCTTTTGTTGGGATCTAGTACCTCTAAAAAGAAAGGTAGACCTATTGGCTCTAAAAATAAAAAGAAGAATGGAGAGCTTAATGCTCCCCCACTAGCTCTGTTAACCTCTCTTCATCATGAAGTGTATTTCTTGGAACATTAGAGCCCTTGAGTCTCCTGATAGGAAGTTTATTATTAAGAGGTTTTTGATGGGCCATAAGAATATTGATTTTCTCATGTTGCAAGAATTAAAGGATGTTGATTTTTTACTTAATACTGCTCTTGACTGTATATGGAAAGATGCTACTAAAATTTTCACTAATCATCCTAAAGGAAAGGGTGGAGCTGCTTTGCTTATAAACCCCTGTTAGGCTAGATATATCCAAAATACTGGTATCTCTCCTTGTAACCATGTAGCCTGGGCTATATTTGATTTTAAAGGTTCCTCATTTGGTGTTTTCTTGCTATATGCCCCTAATGACTCTAAGGAAAGGATTTCTCTTTGGAATTGGTTATGTGATCTCCCTAATATCCCCTGGATTATGGTAGGGGACTTTAACATGGTTGAAAACTAGGAAGACAAAAGTGGGGGTATTCCCTTTGAGTGGAAACACCCAGAGAAGCTCTACTAGGATCACCTTAAACATCAATTGAATCTTTTTGATCCCCTTGAAGGCCATATTTTTGGGAATTCAGGTCTCTGGTTTACCTGGTGTAATTTCCAGAAAGGGCCTAACCAGATTTACTCAAGGCTTGACTGATTTTATGTTAACTCTAATCATTTCTCCTTCTCCCCCAATCATCATAACTCTCTTGTCTCTGCCACCCCCTCTACCCTCTCCGATCACCTCCCCATCATTTCTAATATTAATTTTAGGAACTCTTTTGATTATTGTAATCCCTATAATAAAATTTTTATCCTCAACTCCTCCCTTTTGAAGGATCAGGATGCCCTTACTGCCATCAGAATGGTTAGATCTTTCAACTTGTTTACACAATTCCCCTCCCATATTGATCATTGGAATATGAATGTTTCCTCTTGGAAAAAATTTATTCAAACCTTAGGCCAGAAGAAGGCTAAGGATTATAGAGCTCAGGAGAACCTCCTTAATGATAGGTTTCAAGCTGCTGAATGAGAAATTCAATTAAATCCCACCTCCCCCGCTCTTACTGAACAAGTTTCTCAAGCCAAGGATTCTCTGAGGAAACATCAGCAAGTCAAAGTTAGGGGTGCCTGAATTAGAGATCATAAACATTGGCTTCAATATGGTGATAAAGGTTCCAAATTTTTCTTCAACCTCTTGAAACAAAAATAGAGTAGGGAAAGGATTGACAGGATAGTTATTGAAGATAAGGAACTTCTCAGCATTAATGATATTACTATTGCCTTTGAAAACTTTTATAAAACTCTGTTTACTTCAGAGGATAATGATGCCTCTAAAGTTATTAGAGAAAAATGAAAAGGAATAATTCCTAATATGGTATCTGATGCAGATGCCCTCTTACTCAAATCTAGGGTCTCCATCCAAGAAATTTCTAATGCCATTACTTCGCTTAAAGATAATAAAGCCCTTGGCTCTGATGGCCTTCCTGCTGAATTCTATAAGGCTAATATTGATTGGATTGCTAATGATCTTTATGACCTATACTTTGAAGCCTTTGAATCGGGTACCCTTGGGAGTTCCATCAATATGGGCATTGTTAAACTTGTCCCAAAAGATGGGGATAAAGCCCTCATTAAAAATTGGCACCCTATCACACTCCTTAATGTCTCCTATAAGATTCTTGCTAAAGTCCTTGCTTCTTGTCTTGTGAATATCCTCCCCAAGTTTATTTGCTCCACCCAAACTGGCTTCATCAAAGGGAGATATATCCTGGAAAATCTCACTACCAGCTAGGAAGCTATGGAATGGGCCAACTCCTCCAACCAACATGCTGCCATGTTTTTCCTTGATTTTGAAAAAGCTTACGACATAGTTGGATGAAATTTTATCCTCACCATGCTCAATGATTTTGGCTTCCTTGATGAATTCTATAGGTACATCAAGGTCCTCCTTAAAGATTCCTTTTCCCTTATTGAGGTTAGTGGGAATCTCTCTCAACCTATCCCCTTACCCACTCCATTAGGCAAGGTTGTCCTCTTGCCCCTGCCCTCTTCATCATTGCCTCTGATGCTTTGTTTTACCTTCTTAGAGATGACACTCTGTCTCCTAAAGTTCAGGGAATTATTCTTCCAAATGATTCTGAGCTTCTTAATATCCAATTTGTTGATGACACTTCACTCTTTCTTGAGCTCTCCAATCATAATATTCATTACCTTACCCAAAATCTTGATATCTTTGAGAAAGCCTCAGGTGGCCGCATCTCCAACTCGAAATCCATCCTTCTTGGGTGGGATGAGGAACCCTCGGATTGGCTTCATTAGACTGGTTTCTCCTAGGGTGGCCCTCACAAAAATGTAAGATAATTAGGTGTTCCCTTCTCCATCTCCCCCTCCCTTAAAGATATGTGGCTTTGGATTAAGGAAAGGATTAGTAAGAAAATTAATAAATGGGATAATAGAGTGCTTTCTCTTGCCAAAAGGATTCAAGTCTGTCAAAAGATCCTTTCTTCATACAGTATATATTACTCCTCTGCATGGATGTTTAGTAATTACCAGTTTTATGAAATTCAAAAGGTTGTCAGAAGATTCCTGTAGTCTGATGGGAAAGGAAAAAGAAAAGCCCATGCTATCAAATGGAGCTGGTGCCATGCTGACAAGAGTCTTGGAGGTTTGGGATTGAAAGATCTCAGGTAGCAAGGGATCTCCCTTGCTACTAAATGGATATTCCAGGCCCTTGATGGTCAAGAACCTTGGAAGGTGATAGTTAGGAATAATATTCAATCTGGTGTTCCCAAATAGGCCAAACTTGGAAGAATCTCCCCTTTAGTGATCTTGTTGCTGGTTCTTTTCCTGTCTCTATCCAGGGTACTTGGGTCTTCAAGTCTATTTGGAAGGCTTGGGAACATGTTCATAGCCACATTTGTAACTCTAGATTTGATAACAGCAACTCTCTACATGGTGAATGGTCAATTTGGTGGAACCTCCACCTCAATGGTAAGCCTCTTGCTTTAACTCAAGGCTGTTCTACTAGATACTGGCATAATAAAGGGATTAAGTGTTTTATGAACATCTTGGACAATGATAACTTTATAACCTGGTGAACACTTAGTGGCAATTTTGATCTCCATGACTCTCATAAAAGAACTTTCAACATGGTCAAGAATGCTTGTGTCCCTCTTAATCTTCCCCGCAACATTGATGTGGACTCCCACAGATACCTCACCTTTTGGTGGGATGATGGATCCCTCCTCCCTAAAGTTAAAGCTAAAGACATCTATAAGATTCTCAATAGAGACTCCTCGATTCTGGATCATCTTAATTTCATATGGTATGTTAATATTAACCCCCTTGACTAGTAGAAAACCTTAGGAAAACTTTGGAAGTCCCCGATTCCCCCCAAGATCAAATGCTTTAGACAACAACTCATGCTTGATAGTCTGCCTATTAGAACTCATCAAGGCAGCTCTGATACTTGTCTTTTTTGTAAAATGCCTGAGAGTATGAGGCACATTTTATTTGACTATTCTTTTGCCAGAGAAATTTGGATGTTATTTGGAATTTCCTTAACTGAACATGCTTTTACTTTTGATATCATTTCAGGATCTATTCTTGGTCTCAAAAAAGATGCTAACCTTTTCTGGCATATCCTTTCTTCTTACATCCTTTGGTTTATTTGGAAATATAGAAATGAGGAAAAATTTCAAGGTAATGGTAGAGCTCTTACTGGGTTTCTTAGAAAACTCATACGATTTAAAATTATTACAATGGCCATGCCACCATGTTTATCTATGAAATGAAGAATGGCTTTGAATGGGCCAGCATTGCGGATAATCAGGCTGCCTTTGATGATGCTCTTAAAAAGCTACTTAAGGAAATTAGAGATACTAGAGGGCCCTATTTTGATAAGCTTGAATTACTTGCTCATATCCTAGAAAGGAAGAAAGTTGTTTGGATGGAGGGTGCTCAAGGTTGGACCTCCTGGATTGAAGAATATAGTGATGTTCTACTTTGGCTACTATTGGCTCTTTTTTGGTGTTTATAATCTCAACAACTGTTATCTACTATAATGGTCTGTCCTACTTTGTACTAGGTTTATTATTGTGAACTTGGTGGGTTGAAGCTTCGCTTCCCCACTCCTCCTTTTGTACTTCTCTTTTTGATCAATTGATATATAATTCAAAAAAAAATATAATAATATAATAATATAATGATATAATAATTATAATATAATAGTAATAAAATATAATATATAATTGTTACATGTGTATTATAATATTATTAATTTATAATATTAGCTCTTAAACAATTTCTAGAACTTTCATTTTGCGATTCCAGCTTTGTTTTCAATTTTAAACCCTATAACTCCTGTGGTGGAGGAGAGAGGTGGGGGCAAGTCCCCTTGCCTGAGGAGTCTCCTTTGGATGTTGCAAATGCATTTCCTAATGAGGGCTCTATAGAAAAGGTAAATGATCATGTTGTTGTGGCCATTGATTCTAGCCTAGGATGTAATGACAACCCTGTCATGGATTAAAAAAATCAAAACCTATGCAAATAATGATTGTCAACCCAATGGTTGGAAGCAGGTGCTTGGTGAGAACCATAGACAGGCAGAATGAGATTTATCTCCAAGTGCTCACAAATGGAGTAAGGCATTGCCATTTTTTATTCAACTAAGTGGTGGATTGCATTGTTTCCTCTACGAGCAATATCGTGCTCAGGAAATTTTATCTCCTTCATATGGTCCATTGACATTGTAAGGAAATGGGCATCATAGAAATGTAGGCTTAAAGGGAGTATCACAGTTAGTCCTATGCATGGTGCTCTCTTTCTGATGAAGGATTGGATGAATCCATAATCCCTCTCAAAACCTTCTCAACACTTCACAAAGAAATTCAAAACAACTTGATAAAGCTAAGAAATTGAGACAACCAACACAAAAAAATTTCAACAAAATTGCACACAACTTCTTGCGTTAACTTGCTAATCTAAAATGCAATTAAAAATAAGTCACAAAGGATTGTTTAAAACCTTAAAACCTCTTTTAGAATCTGAAAATTACATCCAATATGCATTTATACTTTCAAGATTCTAATGTGCTCATAAGCAGTACAAAATTGCAGGCAAAACCTGAAGAAAAAGCTGTAAGTTGAAGAAACACACACAAATAGTGTCTCTAGTGCCTTGTTTTTCTAGACCTGTAAACATATAGCAAGTAACATGTATTTTCAACCCCAAGAAATGCACATTAAATGTGCTTCAATCTCTCCTTTTTCCTCTCCAAAAATTGCCAAACTAGCCAAGCTAGAAATCAAAAACAAAATTCCCCAAATCTTTCCTCCCAATGAGAATAGGTTTCAATTATTGGTATCTCACCATTTGGAACAACCATCTATAGTATATGCCCCAAAATTAGATAAAAATCAGAATATTTCTCTCTTTTTTTCTTCTTGCATTATTCCCCTTTTGTTTCCTCAACCTGGGAGTTACAAATCTTCACCAAAATAGAACAAATCAACTCTCAATGACTGGACCACCTCACTCCATAATCCCTTCTTTTTAGGAGCCACAAGAATATCTTAAAAATGCATTATTTATCCAAATTCCCACATTCATGTTCTTTTTACAACCATTTTCCAACTCACTTCTTAAAATGGAAAAATTTGACAATTTTCCACTATGCCAAACTGACAATTTTCAAGGCTATTAAATGAGAAAATATGGAATTTGAATTAAATGCAATTTAAATTTAAAATTAACATCAAATGAAAATTCACACTCAACTCAAGTAAAAAATTACAAAGAAAATTAAATAACTTCTTTTTTGTTGATGCAAGATTGCCCACCAATCATGGATGCTCCTGCATGAGACACCCATGGTAGATTGAAATGTTTCATAAGTGAAACTCATAAACATTTATAAGTCCTATACTTATTTTGAATCCAATTCTTTGACTTATCTGTCTAAATATGTTTTTTTCAGTTTGCTCTGCAATTTGATGTCTCTTTGATCCTCCATCTTTCCTCTTTTCTCTTTCTTTTCACATAATCCAACTCCCACCAATATGCTCTAGGACACTTTGAAAACTCATAAGATTCAAGGTTATCTGATTTAGTAAAATAATCATACTTATGCATTTCCTCTTTCTTCGATGTTGCTAAAACAATTTGTCCATCATCTTCCTCTTCTGCAACATTCAATTACTCTTTATTCATGCCTTCCAAAAGGCACTGCTTGGCTGAAAAGTTTTCCTCTTTGGAAACTACATTAATGGGAGAAAAAAATCAATTTCCCATCTTGCAATAGACTATTTGTTTAGAAAACTTCAACTTAAAAAACCTCTTTCTCAAGTAGGAGATCATCCATCAATCCACCCATCACCTATACATCTTTATCTTTATCTATAATTTCATCTTTCAATAGATTATTCACTACAAGATTCTCTCCTATACCAGTGCTATCATCCTTAAACAAATCATATTCAACAATGTCCCCACAAAAATTAGATTTTACCTCTTTTTCCTTCTCCACTGGAACTGTCATTCTACCCTTTTGGAATGCAATCAATATTGTTTCAACCTGCATGAGAAATCCATAATATTTATCTTTATCCTCTGTAATGAAATCTTGAACTCCATTAAATAAGCATTTACCAATGTTCTTACACACTTTTTCATTATTCTTATTCAAGGGTTTCAACTTGTGTTGAACCCCATCCTTCAGCAATGTGTGTGTTTGTATAGCCATCATTCTTTTCCTTCCTGTCAAATTGTAATGGTCTTTCCAATAACATATGGCATGCATTGATTGGCTATAATATCACATAAGATTTCATCATGGTAATTTCCTATCTTAAATTTAACTAAACATTATTCACTCACCAAAACTTTTTGATCATTCGACAACCAAGAAATTTGATATGGATGTGGATGTCTTCTTCTTTCTAACTGTAAATTTATTACCATTTCTTCCAAAACAAGATTTTCTATACTTCACCATCAATAATGATATTACATACCTTGCCTTCACACTTTCATCTTGTCTTGAATAATTTCTTTATTTGCATAGATTCAATATCTTTATTGAGGAGGGCTCTACTTGTCATCAATTTCTCTCCTTCTGCATCTTCTAATTGTGTAGATTAATCTTCCTCATTTACATTAGTGACTCTAGATTTTCCTTCATTTTTACTTTTTTGTTTCCATATTTTGGACATTCATATGCTTTAATTCCTTCTCCACATTTAAAACATTAATTCCTTCTCCACATTTAAAACAAGTTATCTTGTAATTTCCTCTTCCAAATCCTCTACCTGATCTTCCTCTTCCTCTAGAATCTTCTTCACAGGGGTATGAATCATTATTCCTCCAATTTTTATTGCTGCCATAGTTTTCATTATTCTAATTTTTTATATTTGAGTCTTCATCCCAATCTTGATATGATTTCCCCTCTTTTTCCATTTTGGCCTCTTCTCCTTTGTTTACTTTTAATCCTCTTGTTCATTCTTTCCTCAACTTTAAGTGCAATTTGGTATGTATCCTCCATGGTAAAAATTATAGTCAAAGTCATTTCTTCCTGAATTCTTGGTCTTAAGCCATTGATGTATTTTTCAATCTTTTCCCTTGTTTCTTCAGTATGTCCTGTTCTGATTAAGATCTTGTGAAACTCCTCTCTATATTCCTTTACTATTTTGCTTCAAACCTTGCATTTTCTTGAATAAATCTAACTTATATTCCACAAGAATGAACTGTCCTTTTATTTTTTCCACCATCTTGTCCCACTTGTTAATTTGGTATTTTCCTCTTCTTCCCCTTTCCATATGTATTTCCATCCACCAAATTGAAGCACGACCCTTCAATCTCATTTTTGCACATTTCACTCTGTCTAGGTGTTCAAATTCTTCAAACTCAAAGTATTAAATATTTTAGGTTTAAGCTTCCATTAAATGTAGAGACCTGCATCTTTGGTCTTTTTTCCATCTTGGTTAATGCTCTAAAAAATTGGTCAATCAAAACTCCTCTTATACTTCCACTTCCTTGGCTTCTAGCTTGGCTTCCTACTTGACTGTCATTGTTTGTGCTACCATCATCACTAACAAAATTTACTCTTCTTGCAATGTCTTCACTTGCCTTCTAAAGGCTCTAAAATCATCATCTTTCACAAAAAATTTAAATCCTCCTCTTCCTCTACCCCTACTACATGGGGCTCTTCTTGCATCCATTTTCACAACACCCACAAGCTTGATCTTGGTGCAAACTACCTCCCTCTAGAAAATTTGTCTGTACACTTATAATCTTCTGCCCATGACACCACCGATGTAGAAAGATTGGATGAATCTAAAATATCTCTCAAAATCCTCACAACACTTCACAAATAAATTCAAAACAACTTGATAAAGCTAGGAAATTGAGGCAACCAGCTCAAAAATTTCTCAACAAAATTACACAAAACTTCCTGCATTAACTTGCTAATCCAAAATATAATTAAAAATCAGTCACAAAGGATTGTGCACAACATGAAAAAATATTTTATAATTTGAAAATTACATCCATTAAGCATTCATACATTCAATATTCCAATGTGCTCATAGGCACTACAAAATTGCAGGCAAAACCTGAAAAAATAAGACGCAACCTGAAGAAACACACACACAAATAGTGTCTCCAGCTCCTTTCTCCTCTAAACATGTAAAAATATAAAAAAATGACATGTATTTTCAACCCCAATAAACCCACAACCCACATTCAGCCTAGTTCAATCTCTCCTTTTTCCTCTCCAAAAATTGCCAAACTAGCCACACTAGAAATAAAAAATAATCTTCCCCAAATCTTTCCTCACAATGAAAATATATTTAAATTATTGATATGTCATGATCTAGAACAACCATATACTGTAGATTCCCCTAAAATTAGATAAGAATTAGAATATTTATCTCTTTTTTCCTTCTTGCATCATTCCCTTTTCTTTCCTCAACTCAGGAGTTACAAATCTTCACAAAAATAGGAAAAATCAACTCTCAATGATTGGACCACTTCACTTCATAATACATACTTTTTAGGAGCTACAAAATATCTTAAAAATGCATTATTTATCTAAGATTCCCACGTTTATGTTTTTTGCAACCATTTTCCAACTCACTTCTTAAAGTGGTAAAATTTGACAATTTTCCACTATGCCAAATTGACAATTTTCAAGGGGATTAAATGAGTACACATGGAATTTGAATTAAATGCAATTGAAATTAAAAATTAACATGAAATGGAAATTCAAATTCAACTCAAGCCAAAAATTTCAAATAATTTCCCGCCAACCATGAATGCTCATGCATCATTTTTAATTTATATTTACTATAGGAGGATGATTTAGTTGTTTTCCTTTCAAGGTCCTGGACTATGGGAAGCTCTCTCTCTCTCTCTCTTTGGGTGGAAACCTAATTTTGATCTTGTGGTAGACTTAAATAAGACAACACTAGTATGGATAGACATGCCTAAACTCCCACTTGAGTTCTCATACTAAAATATTTCAGGTGGATTAGAAGCACATTTGGCCATTATGTCTATACTGACAATGTGACGAAAGAAAAATCTAGATTAGTTTTTGCCCACTTTTATGTGAATGTTACTATTAATAAAATTCTTTCCAATTTCATTACAGTGTAATCCAAGTTGGGCAAATGGACTCAAGCATTTCTTTATGAAAATACTCTGATATTTTGCAAAAAAGTTCCAAACTATGACACTTTAATTTTTACTGTAAGGTCTCCCATAGAAATCTCTTAAATAGAAGGATATTTTCACTTCCCCTATGATGGATATAGTTATGGCTAAGAAATTTGGTGGGGAAGGTTTGAAGGCTGAGAGTGATGAGTACCTATTCACTGGTTGTTTGCTAAAGCTAATGGAAACCCCCAACAAAATAACACAGATAGAGAAATCTATTAAAACTCCAGGAATGGAAGCCTTACTAGAGGAAGGGGAAATCTCCCATCCTATTATCCAAGAACAAATAAGGTGTCAAGGGATGTCCCAATGCCCACTACCCCTGGTAATTATAAAAGTGTAGGAAAATGTGGATTACCCAAACCCACCATACAAATTTTATAACTCTTTCCCTGCCCCTGAAGAAAATATTTTTCTTTCCCAGTACTTCTAAAATTGGTTTCCCCAAAAGGAATGATGAAGGTTGGATGAATCAAAAGAGGAAGACCAAAAATAAGAGGATTGATGTGGGTCTCAAACCTAAGAGTAGACATTTATCTCAATGACTCACCAAACACTTTTTGGGAGGAATGAATTCGGCCAAAAATTCATTGATTACTTTCAATAGAAACTATGATGGAATTTTGATCGTAAGTACAAAACTTACGATCGAAAGTCCTTAGACATAAGACTTTTGATCGGAAGTGACTTTCAATTGAAAGTCTTATGTCACTTTCAATTGAAAGTTAATAAAGCACTTTTGATCGAAAGTCTTTAGCTAATGACTTTCGATCGAAAGTCTTTAGCTAATGACTTTCGATCGAAAGTCGTAAATTAGGGTTAAACTTTGGTGTAAATATAATCACTGAAAGTGACTTTCACTGTCACTTTCGGTGATAGTGAAACCCGTGGATGACTTTTGAATTTGCAAACGCCATTTCCAGTTATTTTCATATTTCATTTTTATTATTTGTAGTTTTTGATAGATGGATAAATAGTATATATGCATATATACATGTATATATATACATATATACTTGTATATATATGCATATATACATGTGTATATGCATGTGGATATATGCATATATACATTTATATATGCATATACACATGTATACATGTGTATATATACATATATATATATGTATATATACATGTATACATGTGTATATATGTATATACACATGTATACATGTGTATATATACATATATGTATATACACATGTATACATGTACACACACACACATATATATATATATATACATATATATACATATATACATGTATATATATGCATGTATACATATATACATGTATATGCATGTATATATGCACATGTATATATATTATAATAAAGATTTTTCTTTATTTAAAATTTTTGATATCCATGTGTATTGATTATATATAGTTTTTTCATTATTATATATATGCATGTATATATATGTATATATATGTATATATATACATGTGCATGTATGCATGTATATATATGCATGTGCATGTATGCATGTATATATATGCATGTATACATACATACATATATATATATATATATACACATGTACATATATAGATTTTTATGTATACATGTGTATGTACATAAGACCTAGATAAGATTAATTAGACCTAATAAGACTAAGAAGACATAATTATATAACTAATTAGACCTAATGAGTATTGTGACCCATTAAGACCTAATTTTTAACCTATTAGGACCTAATATGAGTAATAAGACCCAAATTAGGACCTAATATCATTAAAAGGATGGGCCTTAAAGACGTAATTAGACCTAATAAGACCAATTAACACCTAATAAGACATGTAACTAGTCCTAACACGTGATAAGGCATACTAGTACCCCTAGGGAGTCCCGATGACCCCTTTTGACACATTGGAATGCTCAAGTGTGTCATAAGGGGTCCTAAGACTCCTTATGACACACTTGAGCATTCCAATGTGTCAAAAGGGGTCATCGGGACTCCCTAGGGGTCCTAACGCGTGATAAGGCATACTAGGACCCCTAGGGAGTCCCCTTGACCCCGTTTGACACATTGGAATGCTCAAGTGTGTTTTAAGAGGTCCTGTGACCCCTTAAGACACACTTGAGCTTTCCAATGTGTCAAAAGGGGTCATGGGGACTCCCTAGGGCTCCTAACATGTGATAAGGCATACTAGGACCCTAGGGAGTCCCCATGAACCCTTTTGACACATTAAAATGCTCAAGTGTGTCTTAAGGGGTCCTAATACTCCTTAAGATACACTTGAGCATTCCAATGTGTCAAAAGGGGTTATGGGGACTCTCTAGGGGTCCTAACGCATGATAAGGCATACTAGGACCCCTAGGGAGTTCCCATGACCACTTTTGACACATTGGAACACTCAAGTGCATGTTAAGGGGTCCTAGGACCCGTTAACACACACTTGAGCATTCCAATGTGTCAAAAGGGGTGATGGGGATGTCCTAGGGGTCCTAACCTATGACAAGGTGTACTAGGACCTCTAGGGAGTCCCCATGACCTCTTTTGACCCATTGGAACACTCAAGTGTGTCTTAAGAGGTCCTAACTAGGACCCCTTAAGACACACTTGAGCATTCCAATGTGTCAAAAAGGGTAATGGGGACTTCCTAAGGGTCCTAACACATGATAAGGTGTACTAGGACCCCTAGGGAGTCCCCATGACCCCTTTTGACACATTGGAATGCTCAAGTGTGTCTTAAGGGGTCCTAGCTAGAACCCCTTAAGACACACTTGAGCATTCCAATGTGTCAACAGGGGTCATGGGGACTCCCTAGGGGTCCTAAAGCATGATAAGGTGTACTAGGACCCCTAGGGAGTCCCCATGACCCCTTTTGACACCTTGGAATGCTCAGGTGTGTCTTAAGGGGTCTTAGGACCCCTTAAGACACACCTGAGCATTCCAAGGTGTCAAAAGGGGTCATGTGGACTCCCTAGGGGTCCTAACACATGATAAGGCATACTAGGACCCCTAGGGAGTCCTCCTGACCCCTTTTGACACATTAGAATGTGCAAGTGTATCTTAAACAGTCTTAGGACCTCCTAAGACACACTTGAGTGTTCCAATGTGTCAAAAGGGATCATCGGGACTCACTAGGGGTCCTAACGCGTGATAAGGTGTTCTAAGACCCCTAGGGAGTCCCCATGACCCATTTTGACACATTAGAATGCTCAAATGTGTCTTAAGGGGTCTTAGGACCCCTTAAGACACACCTGAGCATTCCAATGTGTCAAAATGGGTCATCGGGAATCCCTACAGGTCCTAACACGTGATAAGGCATACTAGGACCCCTAGGGAGTCCCCATGACCCCTTTTGACACATTAGAATGCTCAAGTGTGTCTTAAGGGGACTTAGGACCTCTTAAGACACAATTGAGTGTTCCAATGTGTCAAAAGGGGTCATGGGGACTCCTTACAGGTCCTAACATGTGATAAGGCATACTAGGACCCCTAGGGAGTCACCATGACCCCTTTTGACACATTGGAATGCTCAAGTCTATCTTAGGGGGTCCTAGCACCCCTTAAGACACACTTGAGCATTCTAATGTGTCAAACAGGGTCATGGGGACTCCCTCATTGTCCTAGGATGCCTTATCATGCGTTAGGAACCATAGGGAGTCCCCATGACCCTTTTTGATAGATTGGAATTTTCAAGTGTGTCTTAAGGGGTCTTAGGAACTCTTAAGACACACTTGAGCATTCCAATGTGTCAAAAGGGTTC
Organism: Chamaecyparis obtusa; assembly: GCA_027943335.1. NCBI lineage: Eukaryota > Viridiplantae > Streptophyta > Pinopsida > Cupressales > Cupressaceae > Chamaecyparis > Chamaecyparis obtusa. Next base: position 114,482 of record BSBK01005935.1, on the reverse strand, counting down.
ATGGAGACTTCCTAGGGGTCCTAACATGTGATAAGGTGTACTAGGACCCCTAGGGAGTCCCCATGACCCCATTTGACCGATTGGAACACTCAAGTGTGTCCTAAGGGGTCCTAGCTAGGACCCCTTAAGACACACTTGAGCATTCCAATGTGTCAAAAAGGGTCATGGGGACTTCCTAAGGGTCCTAACATGTGATAAGGTGTACTAGGACCCCTAGGGAGTCCCCATGACCCCTTTTGATAGATTGGAACATTCAAGTGTGTCTTAAGGGGTCCTAGCTAGAACCCCTTAAGACACACTTGAGCATTCCAATGTGTCAACAGGGGTCATGGGGACTCCCTAGGGGTCCTAAAGCATGATAAGGCGTACTAGGACCCGTAGGGAGTCCCCATGACCGCTTTTGACACCTTGGAATGCTCAAGTGTGTCTTAAGGGGTCTTAGGACCCCTTAAGACACACTTGAGCATTCCAAGGTGTCAAAAGGGGTCATGTGGACTCCCTAGGGGTCCTAACATGTGATAAGTCATACTAGGACCCCTAGGGAGTCCCCATGACTCCTTTTGACACATTAGAAAGTGAAAGTGTGTCTTAAAAAGTCTTAGGACCTCCTAAGACACACTTGAGTGTTCCAATGTGTCAAAAGGGATCGTCGAGACTCACTAGGGGTGCTAACACGTGATAAGGTGTTCTAAGACTCCTAGGGAGTCCCCATGACCCGTTTTGACACATTGGAATGCTCAAGTGTGTCTTAAGGGGTCTTAGGACCCCTTAAGACACACTTGAGAATTCCAATGTGTCAAAATGGGTCATCGGGAATCCCTACGGGTCCTAACACGTGATAAGGCATACTAGGACCCCTAAGGAGTCCCCATGACCGCTTTTGACACATTGGAATGCTCAAATGTGTCTTAAGGGGTCTTAGGACCTCTTAAGACACAATTGAGTGTTCCAATTTGTCAAAAGGGGTCATGGGGACTCCTTACGAGTCCTAACATGTGATAAGGCATACTAGGACCCCTAGGGAGTCACCATGACCCCTTTTAACACATTGAAATTCTCAAGTGTGTCTTAGGGGGTCCTAGCACCCCTTAAGACACACTTGAGCATTCCAATATGTCAAACGGGGTCATGAGGAGTCCCTCATGGTCCTAGGATGCCTTATCATGTGTTAGGACCCATAGGGAGTCCCCATGACCCCTTTTGATAGATTGGAATTCTCAAGTGTGTCTTAAGGGGTCTTAGGAACTCTTAAGACACACTTGAGCATTCCAATGTGTCAAAAAGGTTCATGGAGACTTCCTAGGGGTCCTAACGTGTGATAAGGTGTACTAGGACTCCTAAGGAGTCCCCATGACCCCATTTGACCCATTGGAACACTCAAGTGTGTCCTAAGGGGTCCTAGCTAGGACCCCTTAAGACACACTTGAGCATTCCAATGTGTCAAAAAGGGTCATGGGGACTTCCTAAGGGTCCTAACACGTGATAAGGTGTACTAGGACCCTTAGGGAGTCCCCATGACCCCTTTTGATAGATTGGAACACTCAAGTGTGTCTTAAGGGGTCCTAGCTAGAACCCCTTAAGACACACTTGAGCATTCCAATGTGTCAACAGGTGTCATGGGGACTCCCTAGGGGTCCTAATGTGTGATAAGGTGTATTAGGACCCGTAGGGAGTCCCCATGACCCCTTTTGACACATTGGAATACTCAAGTGTGTCTTAAGGGGTCTTAGGACCCCTTAAGACACACCTAAGCATTCCAATGTGTGAAAAGGGGTCATGGAGACTCCCTAGGGGTCCTAACATGTGATAAGGCATACTAGGACCACTAGGGAGTCCCCGTGAACCCGTTTGACACATTAGAATGCTCAAGTGTGTCGTAAGAGGTCCCTTTTGACACATTGGAATGATCAAGTGTGTCCGAAGGGGTCCTAGGACCCCTTAAGACACACTTGAGCATTCCAATGTGTCAAATGGGCTCACGGGGACTCCCTAGTGGTGCTAGTACACCTTATCATGTGTTAGGACCCCTAGGGAGTCCCCATGACCCCTTTTGACACATTGGAATGCTCAAGTGTGTCTTAAGGTGTCTTAGGAACTCTTAAGACACACTTGAACATTCGAATGTGTCAAAAGGGGTCATGGGGACTCCCTAGGGGTCCTAATGCATGATAAGGCATACTAGGACCCCTAGGGAGTCCCCATGACCCCGTTTGACACATTGGAATGCTCAAGTGTGTCTGAAGGGGTCCTAAGACCCCTTAAGAGACACTTGAGCCCTTTTGACAAATTAGAATGCTGAAGTGTGTCATAAGTGGTCCTACGACCCCTTCAAACACAATTGATCATTCCAATGTGTCAAAAGGGGTCATGGGGACTCCCTAGGGGTGCTAATGCATGATAAGGTGTACTAGGACCCCTAGGGAGTCCCCATGACACCATTTGACACATTGGAATGTTTAAGTGTGTCTTAAGGGGTCCTACGACCCCTTAAGATACACTTGACCATCCTAATGTGTCAAGAGGGGTCATGGGGACTCCCTAAGGGTCATAATGTGTGATAAGGTATACTAGGACCCCTAGGGAGTCACCGTGACACCTTTTGACACATTGGAATGCTCAAGTGTGTCCAAGGGGTTCCTAGGACCCCTTAAGACACACTTGAGCATTCCAATGTGTCAAACGGGGTCACGAGGACTCCCTAGTGGTCCTAGGATGCCTTATCACGTGTTAGGACCCCTAGGGAGTCCCCATGACTCCTTTTGACACATTGGAATGCTCAAGTGTTTCTTAAGGGGTCTTAGGAACTCTTATGAAACACTTGAGCATTCCAATGTGTCAAAAGGGGTCATGGGGACTCCCTAGGGGTCCCCTAACCCCATTTGACACATTGGAATGCTCAAGTGTGTCCGAAGGGGTCCTAAGACCCCTTAAGACACACTTGAGCCCTTTTGACAAATTAGAATGCTGAAGTGTGTCTTAAGGGGTCCTACGATCCCTTAATACACACTTGAGCATTCTAATGTGTCGAAAGGGGTCATAGGGACTCCCTAGGGGTCCTAACACATGATAAGGCATAATAGGACCTCTAGGGAGTCCCCATGACCCTGTTTGAGGTATTAGAATGCTCAAGTGTGTCTTAAAACATGATAAAGTGTACTAGGACACCTAAGGAGTCCCCATGACCCCTTGTGACACATTAGAAAGCTCAAGTGTGTCTTAAGGGGTCCTAAGACACCTTAAGACATACTTGAGCATTCCAATTTGTCAAAAGGTGTCTTGGGGACTCCCTAGGGGTCCTAACATGTGATAAGGCATACTAGGACCCCTAGGGAGTCCCCATGACCCCTTTTGACACATTAGAATATTCAAGTGTGTCTTAAATGATCTTAGGACCTCCTAAGACACATTTGAGCATTCCAATGTGTCAAAAAAGAATATTAGGACTCCCTAGGGGTCCTAACACATGATAAGGCATACTAGGACCCCTAGGGAGTCCCCATGACCCCTTTTGACACATTAGAATGTTTAAGTGTGTCTTAAGGGGTCTTAGGACCTCTTAAGACACAATTGAGTGTTCCAATGTATCAAAAGGGGTCATGGTGACTCCTTAGGGGTCCTAACACATGATAAGGCATAATAGGACCCCTAGGGAGTCCCCATGACCCCTTTTGACACATTGGAATGCTCAACTATGTCTTAGGGGGTCCTAGAACCCCTTAAGACAAACTTGAGCATTCCAATGTGTCAAACAGGGTCATGGCGACTCCCTAGTGGTCCTAGGACACCTTATCATGCATTAGGACCCCTAGGGAGTCCACATGACCCCTTTTGACACATTGGAATGCTCAAGTGTGTCTTAAGGGGTCTAAAGAACTCTTAAGACACACTTGAGCATTCCAATGTGTCAAAAGCTATCATGGAGACTCCCTACAGGTCCTAACACGTGAGAAGGCATACTAGAACCACTAGGGAGTCCCTGTGATCCCGTTTGACACATTGGAACACTCAAGTGTGTTGTAAGGGGTCCCTTTTGACTCATTGGAATGCTCAAGTGTGTCCGAAGGGGTCCTAGGACCCCTTAAGACACACTTGAGTGTTCCAATGTGTCAAACAAGGTCACGGGGACTGCCTAGTGGTCCTAGTATGCCTTATCACATGTTATGGCCCCTAGGGAGTCCCCATGACCCCTTTTGACACATTGGAATGCTCAAGTGTGTCTTAAGGGGCCTAGGAACTCCTAAGACACACTTGAGCATTCTAATGTGTCAAAAGGGGTCATGGGGACTCCCTAGGGGTTGTAACACATGATAAGCCATACTAGGACCCCTAGGGAGTCCCCATGACCCCGTTTGACACATTGGAATGCTCAAGTTTGTTCGTAGGGTTCCTAAGACCCCTTAAGAGACACTTGAGCCCTTTTGACAAATTAGAATGCTGAAGTGTGTCTTAAGTGGTCCTACGACCCCTTAAGACACACTTGAGCTTTCCAATGTGTCAAAAGGGGTCATGGGGACTCCCTAGGGGTCCTAATACGTGATAAGGTGTACTAGGACACCTAGGGAGTCCCCATGACCCCGTTTGACACATTGGAATGTTCAAGTGTGTCTTAAGGGGTCCTACGACCCCTTAAGACACACTTAAGCATCCTAATGTGTCAACAGGGGTCATGGGGAATCCCTAGGAGTCCTAATGTGAGATAAGGGGTACTAGGACCCATAGGGAGTCCTCATGACCCCTTTTGACAGATTGGAATATGAAAGTGTGTCTGAGGGGGTCTTAGGACCCCTTAAGACAAACTTGAGCATTCCAATGTGTCAAACGGGGTCATGGGAACTCCCTAGTGGTCCTAGGATGCCTTATCACACGTTAGGACCCCTAGGGAGTCCCCATGACCCCTTTTGACACATTAGAATGCTCAAGTGTGTCTTAAGGGGTCTTAGGAACTCTTATGACACACTTGAGCATTCCAATGTGTTAAAAGGGGTCATGGGGATTCCCTTGGGGTCCTAACACATGATAAGGCATACTAGGACCCCTAGGGAGTCCTCATGACCCTGTTTGACACATTGGAATGCTCAAGTGTGTCCGCTGAGGTCCTAAGACCCCTTAAAACACACTTGAGCCCTTTTGAAAAATTAGAATGTTGATGTGTGTCTTAAGGGGTCCTACGACCCCTTAAGACACACTTGAGCATTCCAATATGTTAAAAGGGGTCATGGGGATTCCCTAGGGGTCCTAACACATGATAAGGTGTACTAGGACCTCTAGGGAGTCCCCATGACCCCGTTTGACACATTGGAATGCTCAAGTGTGTCTTAAGGGGTCCTACGACCCCTTAAGACACACTTGAGCATCCCAATGTGTCAAGAAGGGTGATGGGGACTCTCTAGGGGTCTTAATCCATGATAAGGCATACTAGGACCCCTAGGGAGTTCCCATGACCCCTTTTGACACATTAGAATATTCAAGTGTGTCTTAAATGGTCTTAGGACCTCCTAAGACACATTTGGGCATTCCAATGTGTCAAAAGGGATCATTAGGACTCCCTAGGGGTCCTAACATGTGATAAGGCATACTGGGACCCCTAGGGAGTCCCCAGGACCCCTTTTGACATATTGGAATGCTTAAGTGTGTCTTAAGGGGTCTTAGGACCTCTTAAGACACAATTGAGTGTTCCAATGTATCAAAAGGGGTCATGGGGACTCCTTAGGGGTCCTAACATGTGATAATGCATAATAGGACACCTAGGGAGTCCCCATGACCCCTTTTGACACATTGGAATGCTCAACTGTCTTAGGGGGTCCTAGTACCCCTTAAGACAAACTTGAGCATTCCAATGTGTCAAACGGGGTCATGGTGACTCCCTAGTGGTCCTAGGACACCTTATCATGTGTTAGGACCCCTAGGGAGTCCCCATGACCCCTTTTAACACATTGGAATGCTCAAGTGTGTCTTAAGGGGTTTGAAGAACTCTTAAGACACACTTGAGCATTCCAATGTGTCAAAAGGGGTCATGGAGACTTCCTAGGGGTCCTAACATGTGATAAGGTTTACTATGACCCATAGGGAGTCCCCATGACCCCATTTGACCCATTGGAACACTCAAGTGTGTCTTAAGGGGTGCTAGCTGGGACCCCTTAAGACACACTTGAGCATTCCAATGTGTCAAAAAGGGTCATGGGCACTTCCTAAGGGTCCTAACGTGTGATAAGTTGTACCAAGAATCCTAGGGAGTCCCCATGACCCCTTTTGACACATTGGAACACTCAAATGTGTCTTAAAGGGTCCTAGCTAGAACCCCTTAAGACACACTTGAGCATTCCAATGTGTCAGCAGGGGTCATGGGGACTCCCTAGGGGCACTAACACATGATAAGGTGTACTAGGACCCGTAGGGAGTCCCCATGACCCTTTTTGACATATTGGAACACTCAAGTGTGTCTTAAGGGGTCTTAGGACCACTTAAGACACACTTGAGCATTCCAATGTGTCAAAAGCTATCATGGGGACTCCCTACGGGTCCTAACACGTGAGAAGGCATACTAGCACCACTAGGGAGTCCCCGTGATCCCATTTGACACATTGGAATGCTCAAGTGTGTTGGAAGGGGTCCCTTTTGACACATTGGAATGCTCAAGTGTGTCCGAAGGGGTCCTAGGACCCCTTAAGACACACTTGAGTGTTCCAATGTGTCAAACGGGGTCACGAGGACTCCCTAGTAGTCCTAGTATGTCTTATCATGCGTTAGGGCCCCTAGGGAGTCCCCATGACCCCTTTTGACACATTGGAATGCTCAAGTGTGTCTTAAGGGGCCTAGGAACTCCTAAGACACACTTGAGCATTCTAATGTGTCAAAAGGGGTCATGGGGACTCCCTAGGGGTCCTAACACATGATAAGGCATACTAGGACCCCTAAGGAGTCCCCATGACCCCGTTTGACACATTTGAATGCTCAAGTGTGTCCGCAGGGGTCCTAAGGCCACTTAAGAGACACTTGAGCCCTTTTAACAAATTAGAATGCTAAAGTGTGTCTTAAGTGGTCCTATGACCCCTTAAGACACACTTGAGCGTTCCAATGTGTTAAAAGGGGTCATGGGGATTCCCTAGGGGTCCTAACACATGATAAGGTGTACTAGGACCTCTAGGGAGTCCCCATGACCCTGTTTGACACATTGGAATGCTCAAGTGTGTCTTAAGGGGTCCTACGACCCCTTAAGACACACTTGAGCATCCTAATGTGTCAAGAAGGGTCATGGAGACTCCCTAGGGGTCCTAATGCATGATAAGGCATACTAGGACCCCTAGGGAGTCCCCGTGACCCCTTTTGATATATTGAAATGCTCAAGTGTGTCTTAAGGGGTCCTACGACCCCTTAAGACACACTTGAGCATTCCAATGTATCAAAAGGGGTCACGGGGACTCTCTAGGGGTCCTAGTACTCCTTATCACACCTTAGGATCCCTAGGGAGTCCCCATGACCCCTTTTGACACATTGGAATGCTCAAGTGTGTTCGAAGGGGTCCTAGGACCCCTTAAGACACACCTGAGCATTCTAATGTGTGAAAAGGGGTCATTGAGAATTCCTAGGGGTCCTAACACATGTTAAGGTGTACTAGGACTGCTAGGGAGTCCCCATGACCCTTTTTGACATATTGGAATGCTCAAGTGTGTCTGAAGGGATCGTAGGACCCCTTAAGACACACTTGAGCATTCCAATCTGTCAAAAGGGGTCATGGGGACTTCCAAGGGGTCCTAACGAGTGATAAGGCATACTAGGACCCCTAGGGAGTCCCCATGACCCCTTTTGACACATTGGAATGCTCAAATGGGTCTTAAGGGGTCTTAAGACCCCTTAAGACCCATTTGAGCATTCCAATGTGTCAAAAGGGGTCATGGGGACTCCCTAGGGGTCCTAACGCGTGATAAGGCATACTAGGTCCCTGAGGGAGTCCCCATGACCCAAATGAGATGTTATCGAATGACTTCTTGCTAATAGTACTCTTCCACCAGATCCAAATTTCAACCCTTTTGTGGATCTATAGGCTGAATCGTGAGCCCACAGAATTGGCCAAGAGAAAAATGTGATTGTATATCAACTAATTAAAAAATGTTCAGTGGAGGAGAAAATATTGCAACGATCAAGAAGAAAATTGGCTATGGAAAATCTAGTTATGAATTCTGTTAAGAATGAAACTATTAAGGAATTGCATGAATCACAAACCATGAAAATAACCTTCTACAACAAAGAACATTCAAGCTATAGAATTTATTAACTCTGAATTTAAATATCTTATCAGCATTCATGGAAGAGATTTCATTAGCATCCATGGAAGAAATTTCATTAAAACTTCAGACAAAATCATCTAAAAAAATTCATTAAATTCAGGCGAAATCATTTAAGACGGACAAAAACAAAATCGTATTACTCAGAAATGGCAAAGAAAGAAAATGAGATAAACCAAATTTATCAAATTCTTGCAATCCACGGTTTCTCTCCGAGCGCAAAATGAAAATCCATGGATCCAAAATTATGGTAAAAATTAAATTCTTCGAGTAAGTCATTTAGAAACGCGTAGAATACTGTAACACATGATTATTTATAGAGAATTTATGATGGACTATGCTATGCAAAAGCCCACAATCCCTGCCATATCTCAGAGTACTGATGAGAAGCAATGGTGAAAGTCTAAGATAGAGGTAGCGCTGGCATTGAAGTGGCAAGACATTCTTCATAATATCGGGGCGGCACCATCGAAACGGCAAGGCTTTCCTCATAATGTTGTGCCGCTGCTATTCTCTTCTTTAAATTTATTAATGCGGTCAGTTCTATGGCACCTGCATAATTTCTAGTACAACTGCTCAGTTTACCAAACCCTTCCCCACTCTCCATAATCTTCGACGGGTTCAAATGTTCGTCCGGTTGTTCTTGTTTAACCTCCCAATGACTCTGTTGAGCTGCCGGATTATCAACAGGCATGGTACAATTGTCCGGTGACTAGAATCTATTTCAAGAACTTTGCAATTTAGTGTTCCAATTGAAAAAGTAGGGAAAGATACCATTTCACACCCACAGGTGATGGAAACAGAGTGATTCTCTTGCCCTCTGCTTCTATAATTCGCTTCCAGTGAACTATTCTTCAAAGCCTCCATTTTTGTGTAGCTAGGGTTTTCGGTGCCTATAAAAGACACAACTACACCATTGTAGGGACTCATGCTCATGCTCAGAATCATATGAAATAATATTTAAAATGTAAAACATATATTATATAATATTTAATATATAATATTATATATAATATATAATCTAATATATAGTTTTTGATATTAATATATAATTAAATAATATTTAATATATAATATATAATCTAATATATAGTTTTTAATATTAATATATATTAAATAATATTTAATGTAAAATATATATTATATAACATTTAATATATAATTGATATTATATAATATTTAATGTATCTAATATATATCTAATATATAACTAATATATAGTATATGAAGGATGGAGAAATGGGAGGGAGAAAGTGGAGGCAAAGTGAAAATTCAAAATTTTGCCGTCATATTCGGGTGAATATTGGGTACCTAAAAATATTGGGTACCTGATTAGGCTTGGTATTGCTTTGTGCACCAAACCTACATGGTCAACTATTGGAATGTCTCAAATACGTGTTTTTCCCCTATTTCTTTGAGTTCCAGACTTTGACAATGTAGCTGACGACTTTTTTTTCACCCAAATTTGATAAAATGAAAAGGGTATCTTAAGGAGATTACCAGCTTTCTATAGATATAATTGCTGTCAAATTTTGAACTCGGTAAGTAATTATTAGTTATTTTCTAATTGAGCTACCTCTAAAGTGCTGATTTATATACTGATTGAAAAATGACTATAACTTTCAAACGGTATAACATTTTTGAAATAGAAAAAATGCGTCACATTCTATGCTTCGCCTACTATAAGGAATTTTTTTTTAATTTTAAATTTTGTAAAGTTTTGAATGAGTTAAGGTGGTCAGACATGAGAGTTTTTTTATTCTGAAAACATTGTAGAATAAAATTCATAATTAATTATTTTTTTGGAATAAAATTACAAAAAAACATGCGTCACATCTGGGCATGAGTCTACTACTTATATATAAAATCTTATAATGAAATATTATCATTTGATTATGATTAAGGTGGTTAGACATACACCTACTTCTTATTTTTTTCCTAAAATTTTTGTACTGCTGCATTGAAATCTATACTTTTCACCAATCATACTAACTTTTTCTCAAAAAAGGCCTAGTATTTTAGAAACTACATTCAATTTTCTACAGATTCTATTCTTACAACTTTTTGATATTAGGTTCATAGCTAGTTGAAATTTTCACGTCAAGTTGACTAACCTTGATTTGCTGATTTTTCATTGCCACTTAAGGGCATAGTTTGGCCCCTCATGATCTTGCACATACCCTATACCAAACTTAGGGAATCTCATTGCACTAGTCATCTTGACCTATATGTCTTTGATGCCTAGGTGGGATTCCTACATATCTATCTGATATAGATCATATTCAAATTCACATAGTCATACTAGTGTGTATTGTATGATCTTATGATGCTACCAATAATGCTCGATGATGAAAATTAGAGTCTAAAAGCTTTGTGACCTTGAAAGTAAACCAATTTTCATAGTAGCTTGCATTTTTAGGTTCATGTTAGTTTAGTTTTGCATTTTGCATATGGAGAGAGCTCTTCTTTCATCTTTCATGGACTTGTTGGTCAACTGTGCTCACCTTTCCTTTTTCTTGATCATGTCTTTCGCTCCTTGTCTTTCAATCACATCCTTTTTCTTGTCATCATAAGGGGTTAATCTTATCATCACATCTATATCCCAAAGAAATCATTTTCAGAAACATGAGTCTATATCATAACATGAGAACTAAACATACATCTATGAGAGAGATTATACATGAGCATATATAACATACATTTTGAGAAATATGACAAGATAATATAAAAATTGAAACGTCCATCACAAGTGGGGCAAGTACACAAGATATATCACAAATATAGTAAATCTCATATATATAAATGTCATGATACAAATACAATGTGGGATCCAAAATCTGGATAATGTCCTAGGATATGTCTCTATACATCTATCCTAAACCTAGACCTAGGACTCGCTAGAACTGTCATGTGGAGTTGGTGGAGGTGGTGTTGCCACTCTATCTGGTACCATGTCAAACCTCCCAGCTATTACAGATTAGGGTGGTGCTCTCTATCCCTCCAGTATAGCCTGTATGTAGAGTCCATGATAATAAGTAGCTCATGTTGCCTCTCGTCGAATCTCTTCTGCATCGGTCTGTGCTACCCTCTCCTGCCACTCGATCTTGGCTCTCAGATCAATTAGCTGCTGGTCTCTTATAGCTATAGTGATCTATAGCTACTAGATCTTTGTCTCTAGGACCTAGATCCTCACTCTTAGATCCTATCCCCCTATAGGCTGATCCTGCCTAGCATCTACCCATCGGTGAGATGGCCTCGCCGTGTCATCCCCCTCATTAGTAGAACCCTATCCCCATGACCATTTTCGGAAACCTAATCAAGAGCTCTATCCTATCTCCCTCACTCTCCCTCCTCCATCCCCTCCATCCCCTTCATCTCCATCATCCCCCTATGCTATCAGTTGTGCATCAGGTATAGTGAACCTAGGGAAGGGATACCTCCGTCACTATGCCCTGTATGTCACATCTGCTCCTGCATCTACCATATTTGGGAGATAGTCCCATGGCTCCTAGTGTATCACTGTAGCATCTTGTACTTCCTACTGGTACTCCAACATCGACAGCCAACCCTATCCCTCCTCATCCCTAACCCAAGCATAAGTAGTGGTCTCGGTGGGCACCCTCTGCTATTGCCCAAACTGTCTCCAAACCTGGGTGATCACAACTACTCTACAATATCAAAATGCCACCCTACTAGTGGTCAGCTACATAACATATAACCTAGCTCCTCCTCTCGATCACCCCACTCCTTGCAAGCCCTGTATGGCCTCCATTGAAATGATGTGAGCTCATCCAGTAGCCTCCTATAATATGTCACATCCCTGCTATGTGGCTGTGATAGGAACCCTGTGTATCTATAGATATAGGGGTGTCTCCACTCCCTCAGCTACACACATGGATCCACAATGGTGATGTGCTCCCATGCCCATACTTGTGCCAGGATAGCCCCGCATGCCCAAGTCCTACTCTCCTGATAGACGATCTCATGGAGCTCATGGTACATGTATGCAAGGATGGCTGGGCCCCATGCCATCTACCATGGGTGCACTATCAGATCTGCCACTAACCAACCCTAGCCCAATGTGAACCCTCTTTGGCTCCTATCTGTAATGAGAGCCTATGCCACTATGGAACATACTATGCATGGCACTTGGAAGTCCCTCCCAAACTCATCCATCAGTTGATCCCAGCTGAGGTGTCTATCCACTAAGGTGACATCCTGGAACATGTCCTGCATAATCTACCACCCCTCAGTCAGATCCTAATCATAGTACACCTATGCCAACAAAAAATCATGTCAGTTTATATCATATAGAAACTTTACATCTATGACTATCTATAAACATGATTATACTTACAGGATCTCCATGGCTTGGAACTCGTAGGATCCGATAGACATCCTCCAGGCTAATAGTAGCCTCTCTAGTGGGCAAGTGAAAAGTGTTATGCTCACTGTGCCACCTCTTAGCCAATGGTATAAGTAATCCATGATCAGCCTGAATATGGGGCATTTGTAGCAAGTAACCGAAGCCCATCTCCCTCAGGTCTACTCATCCTGGATCATCGAGATCACGGATGAATCGTAGCCCAGTCACTCTTAGTGCTCTAATGAGTAGCGCAGGAAAGTTCTCCTACAAGCCATTTAACCCAAACCAGATGTCAGAACATAGCATGATGGATGTATAAAATCAATACAAAACAACTTAAATGCAAACATTGTCTGGACCCATGTCATTTTTCTCAAAAACATTAAAACATGTCATTTTTCTACACTGTATGATACTATTTTTTGACTAAGTATCATGTGATACTTTCCTCAATAGTTGTGTGATAGTATCTTTTCCTGTGATACTTTGCATAGTATTGCATGATATTTCATCCAGTATCATGCGATACTAGATTTAATATCGGTGCGATACTATTTTGACCCACGAAGTATTGCACAACACGTATCCTCAAAGGGTGTGATACTTAGCAAATATCGTACAATATTTCACACAAGGAAAATTTGAAATTTTTAAAATAGATTAAAAATGTGTTTTAAATTGACATAAATGCTCATAAATGACCTACAAAGTGAGTTTTTCTGAAAACATACTGGGGCACCATACTGCGGGGGCCGGTTATGCAACCAAGCATGCTCAAATCGATGCTCGTGGACCGGGATCACTACTTGCTGGGCCATTTTCTCTCTCTAAGCTCTCAAGATTATCAAATCACTAAAAGACAAATGATTTTGAAAATGACCTTTTTACCCTCTTTTATAGCATTTTGACTTTTTGACCTAATTTTCAAAACATCTCAGAATTGCATGAAAATTGCACCCCTAGCTAATTTCGACATCCTAGATCCATTTTCGAGATTGAAATCAAAATTTGAGTTCATCTTGATAGTCAAAATCACATTTCAAATTTTCTCCTTCTTTTGCACAGTTGGCTGACCATTTGAGGCCTGATCCTTCGATCTTTGTTGGGGCATCTTCATTTCTTCATCCTCATCTCTTTCAAACTTCTAGTATTTCATTCATTTTCATTCGCTTCATCTCTCTGAGGTTTGACTTCATTTTTATCCTATATCTTTCTCAGTCAAACCTAGTCAAATTGGGGCATATCTTCATTACTTGATGGTTATCCTATCATCTTTCATCTTCGATTATGATTTCTAGTGATTTGATCAACTTTATCAATTTATTGTTTCTCCTCTACCTTATTTCAATTTTGATTCTGAGGGGGCAGTACCTATCAATTTTAATCCTTGATTTAGCTTATCAATCAGCTTTGCTTGAGATTTTTATCTCTAAATTTGAGACTTCATTATCACCTAGCTATATAGGTGTTGGTCTTGTCTTTCAGCTTATCTTTGTCAGCTTATGCTTATGCTTTTCCTGATATGTTCCCATCCATCAAACACATGTCTGGATTGTTTTGTGATCCCAAATCGATCTCACATTTCAATTCCATTCTTTGACTGCATGTGATCCCAAATCAATCTCACATTATTCAAAGAGGGGCAAATGTATGCACCCTAAAATGGTCACCTAGACTTTGGGCCCCCATTCAACAATTTATCAAATCCCTAAATCAGTATTTTCAAAAATCAACATTTTTCAATTATATCAATTTCCTTGATCAAATCCTATTTTATCATTTTTTGATTATTTTCCATGGGCTAACCATTTTATCCTAGGTCTTTATTTATTTAAAAGGAATTTTCTCCCCTTTTAATAAATAAAAAGCCCCCGCTTTTCCTCTTATCCTAAGTTGGACAAATAAAACATTATTCTTATTTTATAAAAAGAAGAAAAACACTTTGTCTCATATGGACACAAAAGTCAACTCTTATTTTCTCATTGGAGGAGATTTGTGCACATGGATTGCTCCTCTTTCAAGCTCCACCCTTGATTAAATATTTTGCCTCTTAATCTCCATGGTCCAATCCTTTTCAATTCCTTTAAAAGGAGAGCTCTTTTCTCATTCTTAGATCCCAACTTTGTATGCTAATCTTATGCTGGAGGATTTCTTAGAGACTTTGGAGCTTTTGAAAATCATTTCTTGCATTCTAGTTTCATTTCTTGCATCATAGCTTTCATGGCATCTAGCTTAGTTTCCTTTATGCTTTAGATTAGCTCACATAGCTTAATTAGCAAGGGTTTATAATAATTTCCTTTCATAGCTTAGCTTGCATCTTCATTCTTAGAATAGTTGCATTGCATTGCATTCCCTTTGTTGAATCTTGAGGATATTGGCATTCTTTCCCTTGTCTCTTTGAATGTCCCATTGTGTGGTTTACTAGCAAGGTTGCATGCTTCAATAGCTCTAGCTGAGAGCACCATCAACATCCTTGTGACTCCATGCCTAGGGAGCTCTAGGTCACTTTCTCAAGGTTTCCCATCCATGGATTCCCTTGTAAGTAATGACTTAGAGAAGTACACTATTTAGTGTGTACAATAGGACCTGCTAGTACACCTAATATGAGCAATAGGATCCCTTATGCATAATTATATCTATTATGAGGTCTAATATGGATAATATAACCCCTAAGGCCTAATTAGACTAATTAACCCATAACAAGACCTAATTATATCTAATTATGCTATTTAATGTACCTAATACATGTGAGTAATATGACCTAATATAAGTTTAATAGGAACTAATATTGAATAGTAATAGTGCCTAATTAAGGACATATTTATGAACTTAATAGGACCCCGTAGACCAAATTAGTCATAATAAGCCCTAATTATCTATGTAATATGAGTAATAGGACCCCTTCTAGGTGTAATTAGATTGAATTAGACTAATCAACACCTAATATACTTGTACTATGACCCTTTAAGACCTAATTAGACTCAATATGCTTAATATGATCTCTTAAGACCAAACTAGACCTATTAGAACCTAATTAGACCTACTTAGATGCAATTAGACCTATTAGGACCTCATAATTCCTAGTTATCTAGGTCTATTTTAAGACCTGTGATAGGTTATATGACCCTTTAAAACCTATTAGGACCTAATTAGACCCAATTAGACCTATAAGACCTATTACAACAGAATTAGACCTAATTAACACCTAAATAGACCCAATTAGACCTATTAGGACCTAATTCGACCAAAGTAGACCTATTAGGACCTAATTATACCCAATTAAACCAATTATGTCCTAATTAGACCTATTAGGACCTATGATAGGTTATATGACCCCATAAGACCCCATTAGACCCACTATGAGTAACATGACCCCTTAAGACCTATTAGCACCTAATTAGACCTATTAGTACCATTAGACCCAATTATTTATTATGACCTAATTAGACCTATTAGGACCTATAATAGGTTATATGACCCCTTTAATACCAAATTAGACCCACTATGATCAATATGACCCCTTAAGACTTATTAGCACCTAATTAGACCCAATTAGACTAATTATGACATAATTAGACCCAATTAGACCAATTAGGACCTAATTACACCTATTAGGACCTAATTGGACCTATTAGGACCTATGATAGGTTATATGACCCCTTAAGACCCCATTAGACCTATTAAAATGTAATTTACATTTAAATGTAATTTATGTAATTGATTTTACTTTCAAATAATGTAGTGAAATGTGCATAGTATTTAATTTAATTTTTAATTAAATTAGGAAAACATACATATATGTAGACTTTATTTGATAGTAAATAAAATCTTTTAGGTACATACATATTCTAGATCTATCAGACAAATTATTGCACATCACACATGGCAGATGCACCGATTCCCCCTATAGAACTATTTGCACGCACTAATAGAGAGATTGAACGATTGCAAGAATCTATAAATAATCCATCTAGCTCTAGTGTCTATAAGAGCACATGTTAGTCCATCCTTAATATCTTGATTAGCATTAGGGATGACATTCATGGTACCACTCCCTATGCCCCAGATATTATAGAGGCCATACTTGAGAGGAACATACAAGACGTTGGCTCTGGTCTTTCTCTTAAGGAGGTATAGGCTTTAGTGCCTAAAGTGACCCTGAAAGGGGAATTTTTCCCATCTTATGCAGATAAAAATTATGTGAAGGGGTATCAAGTTACCAAGTGTGAGGATCCTGCTATATCAACATTGATATACCCATGATTTCTAGCTACCCATGGTCGTTATCCGAATAATGACCAGATTCTATTGTACTTTACACAACAAATTTTTTTTGAGGTTCATTTAGGGAGCACTGTTAATTACACTTATTTTCCAGCACATCTAGGACAGGGGCGTGGTAGGCTTGCTGATAGAGATGCTTTTCATCGAGCTGGTCGACAGAGACCAATACACAAGGCCATTGTTGGTCAGAGGGCACCTATTATAGCTCCTTCATTGGGTCCTATTGTAGATGATGTTATTCATATCACCTAGCTTTGACTTGTGATTGATAGTGTGGGGGAAATTGTAGCAGCTGCCACATCCATATCTAGTGATTAGGTTGGTCAGTACCTGATGTCTCGACAACACTCCAGATCATCAGGTGGAGCATCCTCTAGCAGGACCACAAATGACATGTACAATGCAATAGGTATCCCTTCACTTTCTAGCCTAGAGGGGCTTATAGGAGAGATGACACATGTCACATTGACTAGCTTGGCTCAGGATCTATTAGATTCATATGCATTTATAGCAGCAGAGCATGATATCCCCATATCAGAGGTTAGATCTCGTGTGGGTACTATCAGATACACTCAACCACATCCTTCTCACCTAGACCATGGCCATAGTGGTAGTGCTCATGAGGATCCACCTACTGACCACTCTATTGCTACACAAAGAGAGGCACAACGTACAAAACCTTCAGTCAGTGCAGGGCATTAGTTCTTTGATGTTGGCCTTGACGATGTTGAGTTCAGCATGACCACTACGGGTTATTTAGATTTGTTGACACATGATGATACAACTTCCATGCCATCTCATTTGGTTAGTCCATTACATTCATCATTAGAGAGGTGTGTGCGGTCTACTCATGTTGCAGATGCAAATTTGAGCTTGGACCAAACACAAAAAAATCTTGATACTTTGGTTGATAGGATTGAGGCCAGGGAATCTGAGTACTATCAGTTTCCACCACCTACACGGGTATAAATCAAATTATATACATGTATTTAATGTTACAATTAAACTTAAATTTATTTTCAAAATTTCAATCAATTGATTTATATATATATATGTACATGCACGTATATATATGATATATATTTTTTGTCTACCAGGATATGCCTCTTGTTACTCCTTTGGGTACTAATTGTGTATGTTGTTGGGATTCACTCGATGATGACACTAGTAGTAGACAGGTGAGTTTTTAATTTATTATTTGTATGTACACACTTTATAACATGTTTTCTTGTACAATATTTTAAATCAAACTTAAGATCTTTGTACAATTTATTTATATATTAATTTATATATCTCTTTCTTTGTAGGGATCTGCACATCCTTCACAGCATGATAGTCACTCTAGGTGTGACCGCTTAGTGAGGACTCATCATGATGAGTCCTAGGCACTTTCATATTTGATCTAGACATATTTCATATTATGTATATATATTCACATGTGTTTGATGAACTATATTTCATTTCTAGACTCTACATGATCGATTGATGTGTTTGATGTTACATTTCATTTCTAGACCCTTTTGATAGAATGTTTGACACATGATTGATTCATATGTTTCATATTTATAGTACTTGATCTACACATGATTGATGTTTCATGCATGTTATATATATATATATATATATATATATATATATATATATATATATATATATATATATATATATATATATATATATATATATATATATATATATATATATATATATATATATATATATATACTTTCACTCTAGATACATGTGCATGTGTGATGAACTTGTAAATTTTCAACACTTTCAATAGATTACATACATACATGTTTAATTTAAATTTGATGTTTGATTTCAATAGATTACATACATGAATGATGTTTGATTGTACATGTTTATAATGAAAGTTATGAATGATGTAAATTTGACACGTGAGCTATATAATTGAGGTCCCTAGATGTTTGATTAAATCTTATTAATATTTAAATGTACATTCATTAATATTTGTGCACGCACTTTTAATTTAATGTTGTTGTACTTCAAGTAGATTTTATATTTAAAATATGCATGTCCTAATGTAACACATGCAAATTCAATACATACACACATTTAATTCAAGCTCCATTCACTATGGGCACCAGTAAGAAAGAATGGAGCTACGAAAACCTCTGGTCTCGCCTGTGAAAAATTTAGTTCAAATCATATTTCATGCGTGATTTAGTCTACATCAAGTGGTTCATGTCTCTCTTGAATAACATTTAATATTCTCTCATGGTCGTCAGTATCAAGTCTCCACTTACGAATGCCACGTCCCATCACAAGAACAAGAGATAAGACGGTGGCAATTACAAGATGACTATACTGATAAACCTTATTGTTAGGTTGATAAACAATCAAATGAATCCCATGTTTAAGTATTTTGGTTTGCTTCAAATATGTTCCTTGCATGAAAACTGAACCTACACAGACAAGTTCAACAATGTTAAATATATATATATATATATATATATATATATATATATATATATATATATATATATATATATATATATATATATATATATATATATATATATATATATATATATATATAGAAGTGATAAATACTAACCATATAAACAAACGTATAAGAAAATTAGAAGTTGGAAGGTCTCACTCAAGTTTAATAAAAGTTGTGAAACTTAAGTATAGTACTAGAACCTATGAGAAACATAATTCCATCACTTGTTTCACTTTGTGTTAGCTTCATCCTCTCCTTGCAGCAATGTAATAAATAGTAACTAACACCTTCCACATTTCCAGGCTCTGCTACTACTGCAAAAATATGTCCTGCATTTAAAGTGAACTTTTAATTTTAGGAACTTGTAAATATAAATTAAACAAAATTTATTTATGAATTGAGTTTATGAATCCTTTTTAAACATGTACATAAACACATGTACCAATTTTGATCAAACCTGAAATATGGTCATAATCTGTAGAAATCAATAGAATGTCATCAAAGCTTTCATCTTGAAAATTATTTGTGTTTGTAACATCTAGTGGAACCAAATTCCATTCACTAACATATCCACATTTTTGGTTGATACATTCGTCATAGTTTTCAGAAATACAGTAATAACAAAAGCATGAATAATATCTAGTGTACAATGACCACACATTACTATCCATACTCATAACTAAATGTAGGGATCTTGTTTTGTCTACTCTCTTGCATCCATGGATTGATATTTTGTCAACACCTGAACAATAGAGAGGTCACATGTAAAAATTAAAGACATATATAAGTTAACTCAAATAATGATCAATAAGTTTAAAATTAGTACTTGTTATCTCCCAGAATACTCAGAAGGGTATGAATTGATCTGATTGTGATGATGTGTTATCATGATTTGGCACCATAAAATGCATCTTGCACCACTCAACTATATCATGAGCATTATTTATATGCTATCCCTGATAGTCCAGTTGATACTTTCTTAAAGCACGTTTGATACAAGCTCCTGCACCATCATGCTCTCCCTTTCCATGTCCACTCTCAAAGAAACTCCAAATATGTGGTATCTTTTGGTATCGATGATATCTACATAGTGCGTAAAAAGGCCTTGCTGATTTAAATTGTGTTGCACATCCATCCGACCAAACAAAATGCTTTTCAATTTTGATGCCTTTTTTTTCCAAATATCCAAAAAATGTCTTAAAGAAATGCTCGAAAAAATGTATGTCATGCTCTTTATCATCACTAATATAAAAGTGATATTCTTTCTTTATGAATTGTGCTTCATATGTACTTTCAACACCATCCAAATCTAATTGTGCATGTCCATAGGACACATGTACCATGATAGTCACCTGCTCTGTATAGTAGTATTATGCTTGAAGTTGTTTTTGAGATACAGAGGAGTAGTTCTCTGCAAAATCAACAACCAATAAAATTGTTCTAGCTGGAAAAGATACTTTTTGTATTTGGACTTGTTCTACCTACCATTTAGCAAAAAAAAAATGACATATGTATGGTTGAATCAATTTATGAAAATTCTCCATAAATGTTGCAACAGGTATCTCATCTTCTACATATTCCAACCTTGTTGATTCTTTCTCAACTTTTGTTTCAGACTTTATGTACTTGTATCTCTTACATTTTATCATCCTTGTTATGTCAGTATCTTCAAGTCTCAAAGGAAATTTTGCCAAATCCCCGAATGTTTGACAAATTCCTCTTATGCAATCTATTTCAGGTATTTCATGATCAATTTATTTGTTACATAAGATTCATGTTATGAATTGGCTTGGATGTTTAGGAAAATCATTTTGAGAAGCACCACTTTCTTCTATCATCTTTCTAAACCCTTGGTAGTAGAGATCGAATTCAATATGATATCGACAACAACAAGTTTCAAAAGATTTATTTATCTTAACAAAAAATGGCTTTAATCTTTCAAACATTGTTTGTCCAATCTTAATGTCCAGATTTGAGTTACAAAATGAGAGATACAATTCATGTTGTGTGGTGTCCGACCAATGTTTTGTGTGCTAGAAATATTCCTTAGGCCCAGTCCTCTTCTTGATAATGTCTCTTGTATTTGGTGAAGGACGAGTATGATCAGTCAAAAATGATGTAACTAAGTTCCTAACTATTTCATTAATTCTATCAGATCGAGGAGCTCTACACATTAGTGCCCAATTACCTTCCAATGCAGTATCATCCAAATTGATTCTTCTTTTCAAATAGTGTGTCATTATCTTCCTACTGTACCCGATCTGAGATGAAAGTGGAGAAATTTGTCTTCTTTGGGACATGTTTTTATTTAAAATAGATGTCAGTATCACTCTTCTTGAAATGGGCCTATTTGTAGATCTAGTTGTTTTTCCAATGGAATGCAAACCTTCCTTAACACTGTCAACAATATTTTTTTGTACGTTACTTTATTTTAACTTTTTCAAACTTGCATCTACACCCAACAATTTTAATGGCTCTTTTAACTCATCTTTAAGAAGTGTAATTGATAATAGTTGAGTTTTTTCAAGTGTACCAAGATTCTCAAATTGTTTCATTATTTTCTTAGACTTTTTATTCAATGACCTCTTCGTAATATTTATGGGTTGTTTAGCATAATCTCTCAATTTTTCCACATTCATTTAGATTAAATGATCTATGCTTTTATGATTAATTTTTCTCTTCAACTGTTGGAGTAGACTATCATTCACATATGTTTCTTGCACTTCCACTACAAATAAAATAAAATAAAAATATCTTAATATCTCATCTTAAGGGGATCTTCATGAAATAAGTATTTACAAGCTCTTGAACATGTCAAACCTATAATAATTTATACACTAATGAGAGAAACACATACTTGTTTGACCTTGGGTTGATTCAACTTGGGATGCCCCTTCTCCAACATTTACATCATCAAAGGTTGCATGTACACAACAAAAATAATTTCTTAAGGGGAAAGCCCCAAAATGTATATTCACCAATAAGAGACTAAATTGTGAGAGAGAGAGAGAGAGAGAGAGAGAGAGAGAGAGAGAGAGAGAGAGAGAGAGAGAGAGAGAGAGAGAGAGAGAGAGAGAGAGAGAGAGAGAGAGAGAGATGTGTACTTGTTTGATATTCTGAGAGTTGTGCTTATTGAGCTCATGATGACCCTTCTCCAACTTCTGAAGGTTGGGCTTTTTGAGCTTGTGATGACCCTTCTCCAAATTCTGAAGGCTGGAAAACTTGTTGAGCTTGTGATTCTTGAGCATTTCCTACATGTATGAAGTATAAATTATTAAACAAAAACTTTTGAGTCTAATTGGGTCTAATTCAGTCTAATTGGATCTAATTAAGTGCTAATCTATTCTAATTGAGTCTAATTGGGTTCTAATAGGTCATATTAGGTCCTAATTGGTTCTAATTGGGTCTAACAAGGTTCTAATAGGTCCTAATTGAGTCTAATAGGTCATATTAGGTCCTAATTGGTCCTAATTGAGTCTAATTGGATCTATTTGGTTCTAATTGAGTCTAATTAGGTCCTAATTGGTCCTAACTGGTCCTAATTAGTCCTAGAATGAGTCATAATTAGGTTCTAATAAGTCATATTATGTCTTAATTGGTTCTAATTAGTGCGAATTGGGTCTAATTGGTTATATTAGGTCCTAATTGAGTCTAATTGGATCTATTTGGTTCTAATTGAGTCTAATTAGGTCCTAATTGGTTCTAATTGGTCCTAATTGGGTCTAATTGAGTCCTAATTGGGTCATATTAGGTCCTAATTGAGTCTAATAGGTCATATTAGGTCCTAATTGAGTCTAATAGGTCATATTAGGTCCTAATTTTCCCTAATTGAGTCTAATAGGTCATATTGGGTCTTAATTTGTCCTAATTGAGTCTAATAGGTCATATTAGGTCCTAATTGGGTCTAACTACGTTCTAATAGGTCATATTAGGTCCTAATTGGTCCTAATCGAGTCTAATAGGTCATATTAGGTCTTAATTGGTCCTAATTGAGTCTAATAGGTCATATTAGGTCCTAATTGGTCCCAATTGAGTCTAATTGGTCCATATTAGGTCCTAATTGAGTCTAATTGGTCCTAATTGAGTCCGATAGGTCATATTAGGTCCTAATTGGTCCATATTAGGTCCTAATTTGTCCTAATTGAGTCTAATAGGTCAAATTAGGTCCTAATTGGGTATAACTAGGTTCTAATAGGTCATATTAGGTCCTAATTGAGTCTAATTTGTCCTAACTGAGTCTACTAGGTCATATTAGGTCCTAATTGGTTGTAACTGAGTCTAATAGGTCATATTAGGTCCTAATTGGTCCCAATTGAGTCTAATTGGTCCATATTAGGTCCTAATTGGTCCTAATTGAGTCTAATAGGTCATATTAGGTCCTAATTGAATCTAATAGGTCATATTAGGTCCTAATTGGATCTAATAGGTCCTAACTAGTTATAATAAGATCTAATTGAGTCTAATTGGATCTAATTGGTTTTGATTGCATCTAATTAGGTCCTAATTGCTTCTAATAGGTCATATTAGGTCCTAATTAGTTCTAATTGAGTCTAATTAGGTGCTATTTGGTTCTAATTGATTCTAATTGGGTGGACTAATAGGTCATATTAGTCCTAATTAGTCCTAATAGGTCCTAATAGGTCCTATTAGGTCCTAATAGGTTCTATTAGGTCCTAATTAGTCCTAATAGGTTCTATTAGGTCCTAATTAGTCATAATAGGTCCTATTAGGTCCTAATTGGTTCTAATTGAGTCTAATTGGATCTAATTGAGTCTAATTAGGTCCTAATTGGTTCTAATATATCATATTAGGTCCTAATTGGCTAGATAATTGAGTCTAATTGAGTCTAATTGGTTCTAATCGAGTCTAATTAGGTTCTAATTTGTTCTAATAGGTCCTAATTGGTTCTAATAGGATCTAATTGAGTCTAATTGGATCTAATTGAGTCTATTTGGTCCTAATTGAGTCTAATTAGGTGATAATTTATTCTAATTGGGTTTTAATAGGTCATATTAAAGGTCCTAATTGGATCTAATAGGTCATATTAGGTCCTAATTAGATCTAATTGGTTTTAATTGAGTGTAATTAGGTCCTAATTGGTTCTAATTAGTCCTAATTGGTTCTAATTAGTTCTAATTGAGTCTAATTGGTCCTAATAGGTCCTAATTAGTGGACTAATTACTCCTAATAGGTCCTAATAGGTCCTATTAGGTCCTAATTAGTCCTAATAGGTCCTAATTGAGTCTAATTAAGTGCTAATAGGTCCTAATAGGTCCTATTAGGTTCTAATTGGTTCTAATTAGTTCTAATTGGTCCTAATTGGATATAATTAGTCCTAATTGAGTCTAATTAGGTGCTAATTTATTATAATTGAGTCTAATTGGGTTTTAATAGGTCATAATGGGTTCTAATTGAGTCTAGTTAGGTGCTAATTGGTTCTAATTGATTCTAATTGGGTCCTAATAGGTCCTATTAGTCCTAGAATAGGTCCTAATTAGTCCTAATAGGTCCTAATAGGTCCTATTAGTCTAATAGGTACAATATCACATTTACATGAACATTAAGACAAGTCTTGATCATCAACTTAAAATATCTAGAGAGAAACATCTTAGACATACCTTGTTTCTGACGATGATATCTTTTTCGTGATTCTTCATGTAGTCTTTGTTTAGTCTCTTTTGAATAATGTTGTGTACTTTTGTTTAGCCTTCTCTTTTTATTTCCCATCACAACTTAGAAAATTATTCCATGCCAAAATGTCTTCCTTCTCCTAAATGCAAATTATTTTACAGCTTTCAAATTTATGAAATGAAAAAAAATACATTTATTTATACTTAATCCTTATTAACCAAAAATGCCACCAAAAAGGCCAACATAGGTTTCTATCGAAAGTCAAAGTTAACTTTCGATCAAAACTAACTGACTTTCTATCGAAAGTAGTTTAGTAATGGCTAGAAATTGCATTTTTTGGCAAAGTACTTTTGATCAAAAGTCAAAAGTTTTGATCAAAAGTACTTTCTATCGAAAGTGCCTAGTTTAGGCCATGGTAGCAAGTTTTAAAGAAATTCTTAGAATTTCATGGCTTTGGGCCTCAAGCGTGCTGATCAAATGGATAGACCACAATCAAGGACAGATCATAGCACAATCATTTATTCATAAGAATTCAAGCATTCAAGTCATTATCCTTCGACATATCAAAATTTTTGAGAAAATATAACAATAATTATGCAAGACATGTATTTCATGAGTTCCTTTTAGGTTTTGTGTTGATTCAAGCTATTGCATCAACACTTGTGATCACATTAAAATAAACATTGTATCATCAACCTGTAAAGTGTCAGAACCAACCTCTACTTTTTACCAACACAGTTTACCTTTAATATATTTCAATTCAATTTTAAGGTTGATTCCAAACCATGGTTATACTTAGTAAAACCCCTCTCTACACAACATTTCTTCTATTTTTTGCATGCCAGAAAAGGTAGCTCCATGAAAAAAAATATTTGACAAATCAAGAGCTTGTCTATAATTTGCAACTGAAATCATCAGAAAGTGTAGGGAATGAACAAACCCGGTCAATCTAGTACAGGAAATGGGTGAAAAAGTCACCATAGCCCATTTTATTTTTCTTTAAATTTGGGTTGGAGGTGAGTTTTAGTCTTTGGTTGTCAGATCCAGTCTCGGAGTTGGTCTATCAATTCTTAATCATCTCATACATACAAAAAACCACGTTTTCTTCCTTTCTATCCCTAGATTTTACATTTCTAAATCACATTTTCATAATAAACCCTTTGTTCTAGCAAAGGATCATTTCACCCTTTAAATTCTTAAATCCTTGTTGAGCTTAGTCAATCATATTCCTTATTTAATGCAATCTAGGAGATAGGGATTAGTTCACTAGTTTTGCCATTTGAACTAGTGAACCCTATTTGTTATGTTATATTTTGGTGAGCCTAACTCATAACATATCTATTCTAATTTAGATGTCTAAATCTAATTAATATATATCTAATTATTAATCATTCCTTTCATTTATTTTTTATGCATTTACATTAATGAAAAAAGACATAGAAATTCCATATTGTTTCATGCATTTTGGTCAAGTTTTTATTGTATTAGATTAGTCAATGCCATTAATGTTAAAGGAGGAACAAAAAACCATTCACTTTTTTGCAAACAAATCAATAAAATATACAATACAATGTATCTCACACATATAATAATGAAGCTTTTCCCAATTATCCATCACAACATGTTGGTAAGGAGTATGATCTTGTTAATATTATTCATGCTACTTTTAGAAAGATCTTCCTTTGTGACATTGTTAAAAATTCACCTATGTATCATGAAAGGAATCTCTGTAGCATCCTCATCCCATGACACACAACCCAAATAAGGTCATCAAGTAACCTAATCTATATCATTGATGATGTGCCACCAATAGTCAAACTTTCCCAAATGAGACTGGACAACCATACCCTCATAAATGTATGCAAATGACTAACCAGGATCTCTCTGTCACACAGCCACTAAATGAATAATTGAGAGATGCTCCCACCTCCATAACTATAAAAGAACTGCACCAGTACAAAGTGCAACACCATGCCTATACACAACACAATTGATGTAGTCAAGTATGGAGAATCCAATGAAGGACTATCCAAGCTTGCAGCCAACACTAGCACAATCAAATTACACACATATATAAACACCAAATCTAAGATAAAACATATGTCTATTCATCAATACTAATTACATACAATGTGTCGGGCTATAAGGCCTTCCTGGTTGCGGCCAATTACAAAGAAAACAATAGTCTACCAGATCTCGCAGGATCCAAATCAATCTCACAACATTAGTACTCAGCTAGCATAGGTCTACAACACATAGCACACTGGTAGGCACCTAGGAAAAATCTAAACTTGTACTCAAACTTCCAAGAAATCTTCATGTTCCCAAGCTCATAGGCCACTAACCTTCACCTTCCACTCATACCCTAACCACTACCCAAGAATCAATTTAAATACTAAATCCTAGCCACAAGTTAGCTCTATGGGATATACAAACATTAAATACCAAATCATCAATCAGCTCTTAAATAGCCTCACAATAAATAAATTCTCCAAGATGGCCCCAAATGGTCATTAGATCCACATAGAAGAAAGAAACATGCCGGATCTAGGTCCTCACACATCCAATGGTCAATCCATAACTCAAGGAGCATGACCCAAATCAACAAAACCAGTCGGCCAAGATGATCCAAGCAAATAATCCAGTCTGTAAGAAAGAACACCAAGCAATAGTCAACAAAATATGTCAAGCATGACCAAGTAATGCAGTTATTACCAAGCGCCAGTAAACTGACACCTTTAGTTACCAAGCATTCTCCAGAGACCGAGCACCCCGGTAACCACTGAAACTAAGCAACCAGTCTCCCAAACAGAGAAAAAATTTGCCAAACCAAAATCAAAACTAACAATCTACCTTCAAAGATAAACATATTTTTGGTTGATACAGGATTGTGAAGAATCTTAGGATTCTCCTGCATCAGACACCCCACGTAAAAAATATTTTCTCATAAGGAAATTAGGAACATCTCAAGGGAATCAGAACAGGTATGCCAAATCTATTCTTCACCCATATCTCCTCTTGTCCTTCATTCCAAGTAGTCTTCACTTCATTCATTGTTCCCTACAACAAGTTCTTCTACTTTCCACTTTTCTTCTCTTTCTATTCAAAAACTGATAGCAACTGACTCTGACCACTACCGATCACATCAGTGCCTCAGTAAAGTTCATCCTCTCTGGACTCCTTAATTAACTCAGCATCCTCTATATCTTTCTATGTCATAAATGTCACCATATTCTATCCAATCTCTATTAGAAAGACCGTCTACTTCTTTATTTCAACAAACTCTTCAGATATGTCACTCTCCTCTTCCTTCAAACTAGATTTTATAAAAATAGGTTTATCAATCCTATATTCTTAAGGTTCATCAGGACAACATCTGATAACTCCACATCCCTTAGCCCCAATCTCTTGTAAAGGTATCAGCTTATGCCAAGCTCCTTCATGCCTAACCACATAGGTGTTAGCATAACCATCAAACAAAACATTTCTATCAAATTTCCAAGGTCTACCGAGCAACAGGTGACAAGCATCCATAGGCAACACATCACATAATATCTCATCATGATAAGATCCAATCTAAAATTTAACCAAGCATTTTTCTTCAAGTCTAACCCTAGAAACATCTTGTATCCAACTAATTTGATAAGGATTAGGGTGTTTCCTTCTTTCCAAATTCAACTTACTAACCATTTCTTCTGAAACAAAGTTCTTAGAACTACCACCATCAACTAAGATATTACATACCTTATTCTTGTACTTACATCTAGTTCTGAAAAAATTTCTCCTTTGCACTGGTTTAGGGACACATGCAGCTAACCTCCTAGTGACAAGACATTCACCTTTCTTAGGAACATTCTCAATGTCTTCTTCAGTAGTTAATGCAAATCTTTTCTTAAGGCATTGCCAACTTCTATGACCTGCCTAACCACAATTATAACAAGTACTAGTGAACTCATTCTTCCACCTTCCTCTCTATCCACTATTAAAGTTCTTAGTACCTTGACTACTACTAGATCCCACATCAGTTTTACGATTCTCTACCACATTACCCTTAGCAATTTTTTTACTAGTCTTACCACCCTTATGCATATTGTTCTGCCTTCCTTCGTGCTTCTTATTCAGTTTCTCTTCAATCTTTAATGCCATATGATAAGCATCTCCTATCATTTTCATTTGAACAATAAGTAACTCTTCTTGAATACTAGGTCTCAAACCATAGACATACCTAGCAACCTTCTCTTTATCAGCTTCAGAAAGACCAGTCCTAATCAGGATTCAATAAAACTCCTCAGTATGTTCCTGTACCAATTTGTTAGTCTACTTCAAAGCTTGCATCTTCCTAAACATGTCCAATTCATAATCTACTGGAATGAATTGCTTCTTCAATTTGTCAACCATTCGGTTCCACTTAGTGATATTTTATTTTCCTCTTCTACCTCTTTCCAACTAAACTTCTCTCCACCAAATATTTGCATGACCTTTCAATTTAGTCTTTGAAAATATGACTCTATCAGGATATTCTATTTCTTCATACTCGAAGTAATCATCGAATCAATCAATTCTTCTGGCCTAAAGCTTCTAGAGTATGCCAAAACTTCAATCTTAGGTCTTTTCCCAATTTTAGTCATAGCTTTCAGGATTCTATTCTCCTCTGGATCTCTAGTTTCCTATACAACTTCTTCAAAATGATCTTCTTCCTCAGATTCATCGTCACTATCCTCTTTTAAGGTAGTCTTCTTCTTTCTCAATTCTTCTTGTAGGTCTTGCACTTGTTTCTGCAAAGCCCTAAAATCATCAAGATTGAATTCTCTAGCAGCTTCCTCCTCTAAGGTATCATGAGGTCTCCTCAGAGGCATCTTCAAATCAAGATTCACTTTCTTCACAAGATCAATCCAGCTCCAACGGGAACAAAATTTTCTCAAATAGGAACAAACTCACTCTGATACCACTTGATCAAGTCAAGTATGGAGAATCCAATGAAGGACTAGCCGAGCTTGTAGCCAACACTAGCAAAATGGAATTACACACATATATAAACACCAGATATGAGATAAAATAGATTTATATTCATCAATATTGATTACATGCAATGTGCTGGGCTGTAAGGCCTTCCTGATTGTGGCCAATGAAAAAGAAAACAACAGTCTACCAGATCTCACAGGATCTAAATCAATCTCACAACATCATTACTTAGCTAGCCCAAGTCTACAACACACAACACACTATTAGGCACCTGGGAAAGATTTCAACTTGTACTCAAACTTCCAAGAAATCTTCCTATTCCCAAGCTCACAAGCCACTAACCTTCACCTTCCACTCATGTCCTAACCACTACCCAAGCATCAATTTAAATACTAAATCCCAACCACAAGTCATCTCTATGAGATATACAAACATTAAATGCCAAATCATCAGTCGGCTCTCAAATAGCCTTACAATAAATAAATTCTCCAAGATGGCCCCAAATGGTCATCGAATCCACATGGGAGAAAGAAACATGCCAAATATAGGTCATCACACATCCAATGGTTAACCATAAATCAAGGAGCATGACCCAAATCAACAGAACCAGTCAGCCAAGCTGATCCAACCAAATAATCCAGTCGGTAAGAAAGAACACCGAGCAACAAAGAAATAACTGAGCAACAGTCAACAGACTATGCCAAGCATGTCCAAGTAATGTAGTTATTACCAAGCACTAGTAAATTGATGCCTTTAGTTGCCGAGCATTCTCCAGAGACTGAGCACCCTGGTAACCACTGAAACCAAGCAACTAGTCTCCCAAACTGAGCAAAACTCTACCAAACCAAGATCAGAACTAACAATCTACCTTCAAAGACAAACATATTTTTGGTTGATACAGGATTGCCAAGAATCCTAGGATGCTCCTGCATTAATCATGCAGCTCATGATATAGCTGTGCCAGTACATATGATCCCCAATCAAACCATTGAGGATGACTGATCATATCCTCTAGAATGTGACCCCACCCAACAGAAAAACCATGACCTTGTCAGTCCGAAAGAAGGAAACCACCAATCAAAACACTAATTACAATAGGAAGCACCGAGAATGAGACAAACTGAGTCTAGGGAATGCTCTTGTCACTGATGGTAGGATTGCCAAATAAATGTCTGTAGATAATAGCATCATATACCTGATCATAATACACTATCTCTCCATCTGTCAACATATGGAGAAGATAATATACATCCTCAAGAGTGATAGTCATCTCCCCTAATGGAAAATGAAAGGCATTATGGTCGGATTTCCATCAATCTACCATAACAGTCAGTAATCCTCAATTCACTCAGAATCAAGGTATGTCTAGTAAGGAGAGCCCACAACACCCGATCAATTGATGCTCGTGAGTAGTAAGGTCCTCTACTATATCAAGCGGCCACCAATATAACCCTCAGACAACTAACTTCCAAAGGGGGTCATAGTAATCAGATCATCAAAATAATGAATTATTACAAGTCAATCAACATCGTAACATATCAAAATCATCATTAATTTTCCTAATTCTATTCAGAGAGGATGGAAAATTCATCATCACAATCAAACCAACCAATCAGGATTGACAATCAAATATTCATCATAACATGATCAGAACTAACACCAAACAACTTGTTTCATCACAAGGACCATTATTTAGGCTCATTGATTGATAGAGGAAATCATTTTAAGGCTTGTATGTGCTAAGACACAAAAGAGCTATTAAATTGATTAAAATCATTGAAAGAATGCTTATATGCGCTAAGAAAAAACTATGAGTGCTACTAAATTTAGTATGTGTTGGGTTGAAACAAAATACTATGTCCTACTTTTTGAGATGAAAAAATTTGGCTTCAGAGGGAAGGGGAAAAATTTGAGGCCTTCACTCAAAGTGGGGTCTTTGGGCGAAAGGCTAAGACCCCTTCACATGAAGTACCCTGGGTAGGGTACTTCATGCGAAGACCCCACTTCGCGCAAAGTACCCTATGTAGGAAACTTCGTGTGAAGTGGGGTCTTTGCACGAAGATCCCTTTGGCCGGATTCTCTATATATTTCCAACTATTTTTTTTTTTCATTATGTACTTTTCAAATTTTGTGGACCCAATGGTTAGAGTGAACCTGTGATGTGCAACATGACATCAACACCTCTTGAGCTTCTTTGATGTCTTCAAATTGTTAGTAGTATCAAGTACACACATTTTTATCATTTTTTATTGTAAATTATATGTTTTATATTTATTTTAGTTAGTTGTTTGTTTTAAATAATTTTTAATTTGTAAAAAT
Source organism: Chamaecyparis obtusa (assembly GCA_027943335.1). Taxonomy (NCBI): domain Eukaryota; kingdom Viridiplantae; phylum Streptophyta; class Pinopsida; order Cupressales; family Cupressaceae; genus Chamaecyparis; species Chamaecyparis obtusa. Next base: position 82,165 of record BSBK01005935.1, on the reverse strand, counting down.
GTTAGAAAATTATAGTTAAATATTTGAATATGTTAGAAAATCATAGTTAAATATTAGAATATATTAGAAAATCATAGTTAAATATTAGAATATGTTATAAAATGATAGTATGTTAGAAAATGATAGTAGAATGTTAGAAAATCATAGTAGAATTGTTAGAAAATGTTAGAAAACATTAAAACCGTAGTATAAATGTTAGAATATGTTAGAAAATGATAGAAAATCGTAGTAGTTTGTTAAAAAATATTTACAAAACATTAGAAATCATAGTGCAAATGTTAGAAAATGTTAGAAAACATTTTAAGATCTTATAGAAATTATTAAAAATATTTGTTTTTAAATTTCTTTTAAAGTTAGTAAATATTAGGAATCTCTCTCTCTCTCAAGTACACACATTTTTAGTAAAGTTAGTAAATAATTAGTTAGTTATTTGTTTTAAATAATTTTTAGTTTGTAGAAATCTTATAAAATTTCATAGTTAAATTTTAGAAAATGATCTAGTAGTATGTTAAAATATGTTAGAAAATTGTAGTAGTAAATGTCTAGGACCCTTATCTCTCCCTTCCGAGATATTAAGACACATTGGATCCCTTAGGAATCTCAAGACCTTATAATACATATGAGGGTGTCATCGGAGCCATTGATGTATGTTAGGTTCCATTAATACATACAAGGAATCATTGTTTCCCTCAAGGATCCTTAAGACATATTATGATGAATTAATGTAACCTATGATCCCTTGGGACATGTATTATGACACCTACAACCCCTTAAGACATTCTAGGATGCATCTCTTATGAAATATTAAGACAAATAAGACCCCTTAGGACCCATACAATACATTATTATATCTTAAAATATTCTAGGACTCATTCATCTATCTTAGCTTCAATTAATACATATGCGAACCCATTGTTTCCCACAAGAACCCTTAAGACATGTGGAATAGTATCAATTAATGTAACCTAAGATCCTTTAGACCACTCATCACACCTATGACCAATTAACATTATTGGACCATTATACATCCCTTACGATATTTTAAGACACACATGACCCCTTTAGATCCTCAAGACCCATTAACATATCTTAGGTTGTCCTAGGACATATTTATGTATCTTAGATTCAATTAATACATATGAGGATCCACTAATATAACCTAGAACCCCTTAGGACCTCTTATGTTACCCACGACCCCTTAAGACACTCTAAGACCCTTATCCATCCCTTACACTATCTTAAGACACATAGGACCCATTGTTTCCCTCAAGAAACCTTAAGACATATAATGTAGGATCCCTTAGGACCACTTATTGCACCTACGACCCATTAACATTCTAGGACCCTTATCTGGATCCCTTATGAAATCTTAAAACAAATATGAAACCTTAGGACCCATTGATGTATCTTATCTTCCATTAATACATACAAGGACCCATTGTCACCCTGAATACCCCTTAAGAAATACTAGGATCCCTAAGGACCTCTTATGACACATACGACCCCTTAAGACATTCTAGGACCTTTATCCATCCCTTGCAACATCTTAAGATACCTAGGACACATTAAAACCACCAAGAGCATTAATTTAACTGATAATCCCTTAGAAGCATTTATGACACCTACAAAGCCTTAAGACATTCTAGGACCCCATCAGACCCTTAAGACCTAATAAGACCACTTACTTGACCTAATAGTACCTATTAATACCAATTAGTACATTCTAGGACCCTTAAGACCTAATAAGACCACTTACTTGACCTGATAGGACCTATTAATACCAACTAGTTACATCCTAGGACCCTTAAGACCTAATAAGACCACTTACTTGACATAATAGGACCTATTAATACTAATTAGTACATCCTAGGACCCTTAAGACCTAATAAGACCCATTAAGACTTAATAAGGCTAGATTTAAGACCTAATAGGACTAATATGACCCATTAAAATCAATTCATACATCTTAGGACCCTTAAGACCTATTAAGACCACTTAATTGACCTAATAGGACCACTTACTTGACCTAATAAAAATTAGTATATCCTAGGACCCTTTATGAGTATTAGTACACTCTAGTATTGTAAATTTAAGTATGATTTTATATATTTAGATATGTGTTTCCATTTTACACACAGTTATAACATGTAATCAAGTACTTAATTGTTAACACTTAGCTTTCACATGTTATGTATCTAGATGACCACTTAGGACGCACCTCACACTCTTGATATACAAACCATTTTTCAAATTGCTAACACAAATATGGCTTGACTTAGAGATTCCATCCGTACATCTTTAGTAGATAGCATATATAGAGATACTTGTGTCAATGTATTGACTAGTTTGGAGGAGATGACTGCTAGATTGAGATCTCACTCCTCCTTCATGCCTCAGGTAGTTGATACTATTTTTTGAGAGTTGAGAGTTGAGGTCTCGGGTGATGTTTCCTTGGAGACGATTCAGAGCCGTGTCCCCAAGGATATCATCAAACGAGAGGTTTTCCTAGATTATGAGGGCCAGACTAAGGTGAGGGCATATCAAGTCACACGGTGTGTGATTCCTTAGATTGCATGCATGATATACCATCAGTTTCTTGCAGCACATGGTTGTTATCCTAATAACGACCAGATTCCTCTATATTTTGCAAAGCAGTTGTATTCTGAGTTTCATTTGGGACTTAGGGTCAACTATTTAGATATTCCTGTATATTACAGTCATGGGCACATGAGAGTTACAGACCACAATTAGTATCATAGGCCTAATCATGTTGTACAACCTCATAGACAGCTGGTTGGCCAGAGGACTCCTAGAGTGGCATTGATGATGGCTACTACTGTAGATAGAGTCATCATTGGTTCTTAGAGGGGCATAGTTGATAGGACAGGGTAGATTGCTTCTACACCCACCTCTATCACTTTAGATTCATTGGGCAGATATATTTTGACTAGACCGACTAGAGCCAAATCATCTTTTGAGGCTTCATCTATTACTGCAGGAGGTGTCAGTGATGAGGCATATAGAGTTGCAAGTCTTCCTACACCTGGAGAGATATGAGCACTTTTGGGTCATCATAGTCATTTAGATGTGGCACTGTACTTTTTGGAGGATCTCCTGCAGTCCTATTGTTATATTGCTGACATGCAGAGGATCCCAGTACATTCAGTTAGGGATGTCATCAGACTTCCATGGGGTCAGGCACAACATAGTGTAGAGTGCTCTACACCATCGAGTCAGGCACAACATAATGCAGAGCACTCTGCACCCATAGATCAGTCTATAGCTTCATAGCCAGGTATCCAGGTTGGAGATGTACACATCACCACTGAGGGCATAGACACATTTGATGAGAAGTTTCCTGGGTTGGGTCAGGTGGACGTTGGCACTGATGTTGGATCATTTATGGATATGTTATTGCATCCTAATGGTTCAAGTTCTACATCACTCCCCTCCCAGCTAGTGTCACCCCTACACTCATCATTACTAGAGAGGTTCAGGACTAAAGGTGGTGTAGGTGATGTAGTTTCAGTTGATGATATGATGGTGCAACATGCTTATGATCCTCCTTCTCCTGAGACCCAGGTATATAAAGTTTTATTTTCTCCTTTCTTAGAAGTTTTAGTGAACAATTAATTGTAGATATGTGTATTGAAGTTTGTTCAATGTATAATATTTTGCAGGCATAGTTTGCAGAGCATGTTACCTCTAGTGTGGGCTCAGAGCATCTTCATATGAGAGATCTAGTAGATGTGACACCTACTAGTGGTCAGGTAAGTTTTAGATATATCATGTAGGTTTAAGCATGCATGTGTACACTTCTACACATATATTTATATATTTAAAGTACTTTACATGATATATACTATGCACATGTATATAACCAACTATTGTACTAAATTTTTAGGGTTCAGTTGTTGCTTCATAGCTAGAGGATTCTCTTCATAGGAGAGATTCGACAGATGTGAAACCTAGTAGTGGTTAGGTAAGTTTTAAAAATATGTAAGTTTAAACATGTATTTATAATATATTTTAAGTATTTTACATTATTATTATATACATGCATTTATATTCATAGGGATCAGTTGTTGCCTCATAGCCAAAGGATGCTGGTGACAGTCGGTCAGAGGGTCACTCTGTGTGCATGCACCTAGATGACTCCCTAGTTTAGGACATGTTGCACAAATATTTGATTTGAGACTCATTATATATGTCATTATTATATGTTTGATATTTTTAGTTTATGATTTGAGACATATATTTATATGCTATCCAGACCTTTAGACATAGATGATTTATGATTTGACATATATATATTTATCATGGTTTGATTTCATTATATGATATGATATGATTAGATAATTTCATTTGATTATATGACATGATTTGATTAGATGGTTTCATTTTATTAGATTAGATGGTATGACTTGATTAGGTGATTTCATTTGATTAGATGATATATGATTTGATTAGATGGTTTTATTTGATTAGATGATATGATTTGATCTAATGGTTTCATTTGATTAGATTACATAGTTTCATTTGATTAGATAGTTTCATTTGATATGATATGATTTGATTATATGGTTTCATTTGAATAGATTAGATAGTATGATTTGGTTAGATGAGTTGATTAGATTTTATTAATACGATAAAAAATAACTAGTTGTAAGGGGAGGTCTTAAGGGGATATATAATTAATATTATAAAAATTAACTAGTTTTAATACATGTAACTAATGGACAATAACTATTCTAACTCATTCTAGAACTAAGGCATGTCATAAGTAATCTAACTAATTTCATCATTTTTTAGTGTCTTAAGGGGATCTTTAACTAATAAGTAATCTTAAGGGAGGTCTTAAATAAAGGTCTTAAGGGGATCTAGAATTAATATCATAAAAAATAACTAATTTTAATACATGTAACTAATGGACAATAACTATTCTAACTCATTCTAGAACTAACACATGTCATATAGTAATCTAACTAATTTCATCATTTTTTAGTGTCTTAAGGGGATCTTTAACTAATAAGAAATCTTAAAGGACATCTTAAGGGGATCTAGGATTAATATCATAAAATATAAGTAGTTTTAATACATGTAACTAATGGACAATAACTATTCTAACTCATTCTATAACTAATACATGTCATATAGTAATCTAAATAATTTCATCATTTTTTAGTGTCTTAAGGGGATCTTTAAGTAATAAGCAATCTTAAAGGAGGTCTAAAGGGGAGGTCTTAAGGGGATCTAGAATTAATATCATAAAAATAACTAGTTTTAATACATGTAACTAATGGACAATAACTATTCTAACTCATTCTAGAACTAACCCATGTCATAAGTAATCTAACTAATTTCATCATTTTTTAGTGTCTTAAGGGAATCTTTAACTAATAAGAAATTTTAAGCGGATACTTAATACATGTAACTAATGGACATGTTAATACATGTAATCAAAGCATACATAAAATCTTTAACTAATATGCAATCTATAAAAATCATTGAATAATTAAAGTATACATATAAAACCATACATGTATACAAGCATATATATATAAAAGCATACATAAAATTTTATATATTAAAACCATTAAACCATCAAATAGATCCATCATATATCAAAAAATTATAGTCCATCATATGTTTAAATATATAAACAAAGTATATAGTCAATTTAATCAAGAGATATTAAGTAGGTCCTAACACATTAAATAGGTATACATATTATACATTTTAGACCAAATCAAGTGGTTTAGACCTTTCATGGAGAACATGTAATATTCTCTCATGATCCTCACTATCTAGTCTCCACTTATGATGTCCACATTGAGATTTAACTAGATGGAGACAAATGGATGTGGCAACTACTAGGTGACTATATTGAAACACCTTATTATCTAGTTGGTAATCAACAAAGTGAATACCATGTTGAATTATTTTGATTTTCTTGAAATATGTTCCCTATAAAACAACTGAACCTACAGGTCACAAATTTTAACAATATAAATTTAAACAAACTAAATTTGAAATTTGTTAAAAGGTTGAAATTTAAAATTTACAAATTGAGTTCAATATACTAATGTAAAGCATGTACAAACCTATGGGGAACAACATTCCATCACTTTCTTCAAGTTCAAGTAACTTTATCCTCTCTGCAGTACAACACAGTAAATAATAACAACCTCCTACATTTCCACACTCAGTAATCACTGCAAAGAAATCTCCTGCACAGTAAATTTATATATACATGTGTGAGATCTTAAATTAATTAGTTTAATTTATAGATCTATCTATCTATCTATCTATAAATGCAGATCAATGGACCATATAATGTGAAATATATATACTTACCAATTTTGACCAATCCTAAGATATGATCATAATCAGTAGAAATCAAAGGGACATCATCGAAGTTTTCATCTTCATCTCTATCAAATGTATCTGTAACAAGTAGTGTCACTAGATTCCATGCACCTACATATCCATAGTCTTGATTGATGCATTCCTCATAATTGTTAGCAATGTAGTGACAACAAAAACATGAGCAGTCCCTAGTGTTCAATGTCCAATTGCGATAATTTGTACTCATGACTAAATACAAAGATTGTGTCTTTTCTATCCTATTGCAACCATGCATAATTTTTGTATCCAAACCTGAACAAATGCATATATAATTCATTCTATAAATATAATTTGAATAAAGAATACATAAAAAATTTAAACACTTTCAAATAATTTAAAAATGTGTGCATACCTTTTATCTCCCAAAATTTTCTATGTGGCACCGCTTGAGTCAATCTTGATGATGTGTCATTCTCATTTGGTTTGAAATGTATCTGCACCATTCAACCACATCATGTACATTTTTTATATGAACTCCCTTATAATTCATTTGATACTTTCCTATAGCACGTTTGATGCAAGCTCCAACACCATCATGTTCACCTTTTCCATGTCCACTCTCAAAGAAACTCTAGACATGTGGTATGTTTTCATTACGATGATATATACATAATGAATAAAATGGTCTCGATGATTTGAATTGTGCAATACATCCATTTGACCAAACATAATGTGTATCAATTTTTATACCTCTTTCTTTCAAATTTGTAAAAAAACATCTTGAAGAAGTGTTCTACATAATGAATGTCATGCTCTCTATCATCACTTATATAAAAATGATATTCCTTCTTGATGACCCATGCTTCAAATGTGCTCTGAATACCATCCAAATCTAATTGTGCATGTCGATAACACACATGTACCATAGTAGTAATTTGCTCTAAAAAATAATATTCAGAGTGAATTGCCTTTTGATGAACAAAAGAATAATTTTCTGCAAAATAAACAACTGATACAATAGTTCCAAGTGGGAAATTATCTCTCAATGTTTGGAATTGTTGTGCTTGTCACTTTTCAAAAAAAAAAAATGATGAATGTAGGGTTGAATCAATTTTTAAAATTTTTCCATTAATACTCCAACATTTATCTCCTCTTCAACATATTCTAACCTTTTGGATTCTTTCCCAAATTTTGTTTCATTCTTTACATATTTGTAACTCTTACAATTTACCATCTTTGTTACATCAATATTTTCATTTTTCAAATGAAAAAGAGACAAATCAGCACATGTTTGACATATTCCTTTATGCAATTTATTTGTCCAACTACATCATCTCTTTTGTCACATAAAATAGACGAGATGAACTCACTTTGTCTAGTAGGAGGAGCATTTTCAAAACCATAAGTGTCTTCTACAAACTTTCAAAAAATTTGATAGCGGAGATCAAATTCAATATGATAACGACAACAACAAGTTTCAAAAACTTTGTTTGTCCTAATATAATATGGCTTCAATATTTCAAACAATGTTCACCCAATCTTTATATTAGGATTTGAACTACAAAATGACACATGCATTTCATGTTGTCTTGTGTCCAACTATTGTTTCGTATGATATTCATATTGATTAGCTAAAATTCTATGTTTGATAACATCTCTACTATTTGATAAAGGATGTGCATTATCATTCCAAAATAATGTGACCAAATTCTTGATTCCTTCATCAATCCTATCAGAACGAGGAGCTCTACACATGATTTCCCAATTTCCTTCCAAGGTGCTATCATCCAAAAGTATTCTTCTATTAACATATCATGATATTGTTTTCCTATTAAAATCAAACTGAGATGAAACTGAAGATATTTGTCTTTTTCAAAGCATAGTGTTACCTACAATGGATGTCAACATAAATATTCTTGTTATTGTCTTATCTTTAGTTTGAGATCACTTCCCTACTGGTTCAAAACTTTCTTAAGATTTTCAATCATATCAGTTTGCATGTCAACAACTTTTCTCTTCTTTGATGTTGTGTCTATACCCAATAATTTTAATGCCCCTTCCAATTTTTTATTTATAAGTACAACTGAAAGCAATTGGGCTTGTTCAAGTGTTTCAAAATTATCAAATTTAGCCAATATTTCTCTTTCTATCATATTCATTGATCTCTTCTTAGTAAGACTTAAGGGTTGACCATTAGCAAGTGATATCAAATTCTCCACATCCATTGTAAGTAAATGATCCAATTTTGTATAATTAATATTTCTCTTTATAGTTTGAGCTAAATTTAAAAGTTCATCCATACCAATAGGAGCACGTGATCTTGACCCTTTTCCAACATCAATTTCTTGAGCTTTCATAGGGAGTGATCCCGACCCTTCTTCAATGTGCAATTCTTCAACTTGACTTGACCCTCCTACTTCAGCTTGTCTTTCACCTTCTTTACTTCTATGATAATATGTCAATACAGCTTCATGATTTCTTTGTTCAGTACCAGGTGACCTTTTTCTAGCAGATTTACTTTGTCTTCCTTTCTTGTTCCCTATTTCTTCTCTCCAAAAAATGTCTTCCACAAGATCTCCAATAAAAATTCTTTTCTTCAAAAAATCTTTGATCTAATATTTCTCCTCTCCAAAATTATGCCTTTGAAAAAATAGAAATAGCAATCCTCCTCCAAAAAATGCCTTTGTAAAAATTGATCAATAATAGAAAAAACAATGGAAAAAGAAAATTAATTTATTGCAATTCGGTATAAAATAGAAACAAAATATTTTATTTTATACCATTCTAAATTTTTTACAAAACAAAATTATCACTAGCCAACTGACTTTGCGCGAAGCACCCTAGGGAAAATTCTAGCGGGGTGTTTCTTCGCCAGACTTTTCACTTGAGGGGCTTAATGTGATGACCCTTTGCGTGAAGCCCCTCAAGTGTCTTCGTGTGAAGACCCCTTAACTAAAATTTTTCCCTCAGAAAAAAGGTGAACTACAAAAAAATTGTCTTTCCAGGCCTGAGACAAGGACCAAACAAGATATTTTTTTCAAACATACAATTTCAAATGATGCTATTCAGAAAAAGCTTTCTAATGAATATAATTTTAATACATACTTAGTTAATTATCACTTTTAAATATTACTTTAACTAAACATAGGTTGTTTGGTCATTCAACAACCTGTCTCTTCAAGAGTTTAGAAAATATAGTAAATTATAAATTTTTTTAATGAAAAATATGTAGGAAAAGCATATTTGTGTTATCTTTCTATGAAAAAAAAAAGAATTTCGATATATAGAGATCAAGTTAGAGCGATCCAAGTGACCTTATGTCAAAATTACAGGTACTATCACTTCAGAACTTAATAAACTATGAAATATTGACCCAAAATGAATAAAACCAATTGCATCCTTTAGATATTGAAGTTACAAATATAATCTCGAAAGAATTACATCGTTATCATATTTTAAAAAAAAGTTATGCTGATCTAAGTGACAGCAACTCCTTAAAAACACAATTTTTTCACGCAAACCACTTTTCGAAGGAGAAGGAAAAATGAATTTAAATGAATTTTAATTCTTTTTTAAAAATATATTTAGAAACTAGAAAGAAATTTCAAAAAAACTCTAGTTTACATCATCTTCAAATTCCTAATAGTTTTGCGGCAATAGGTGTTTGAAAGTGATGTTTTTTCTCAGAATGTTGATCTCCATGTCAAAGTTGGGCAAAAAGTGGGACACACTATTGTGGGACCACCCTGCTATTAAAATCATTCATACGCGCTACAAAAACTATAGATTGCACTAGCTTCATCATATGCGCTACAAAATAGATTGGATGCCAAAACCTAACCTAGGGTTTGTTATTGTACGTGCTACTAAAACATTACTACATGCTATTTCCTAGCTTGAGTGCGCTGAAACAAGTTTGTACTTGATTGTACGTGCTATTTCATAAATTAAAAAAAATATATAATTTGGTAAAAAATGCTAGGTTTTTTGAAAAAAAAGACATAAATTGACAAGAGAGGTTTCTAGAAGTACTCACTAGCGGTCTGTAGTCCAAATGACCCTGATATCAGCACCCACACTAGAATCTATGCTCTCTATAGGGGACCACCATTGTCAAATCTTAGAAAGGTTAGAGGGTAAATGTCAAAAGGAGGGTGAAAATGAATACTAAAATTAACTTTTTACCCCTATATATAGCCATTTAACCTAAAAAGGGGCCTATTTTAGCTAAAAAATGACCCGGGGTTAAAATTGATCACCAAATTAACCAAATTAGGGGCATTTCTCATTAGTTCATCAATGAAAACATTATAAAAAATGAAATTGAAATCAACGCAAATTTAGAAATATTGAACAAAAAATGATAAAAAATGTGAAATTTTTCACCGAAAGCAGAATTCATTTCATTTCTAAGGGGGCATGCACTCGGATCATCATCGATTTCATCAAAATCAGTTACACGATCATTAAACGTAATTTTTTTTTAATTCATTATTGGGGCATCAAAATCAGCAATTTGATTCAAATCAGACATCATATACAAAGTCCATCACCATAACGACCAACGAAACCATCAATCAATTAGGGTTTCATCAAGGAATTTGCATGAATCATTGAGATCGAATCAAACATCAAGTAATAAAAAATTTGCGGCAGGACATCGGACATTCTTTGAACTAATGCGCTTCGCACATTGATTCAAAGGGGGGCATTTATAGACACCTAAAAATTGTCAAGATCAAACCAAGTGACCAATCAAGGCAAAATCAAGGCATTAATTGCAATCAAGCCTAAAATCCAATATTAGTTGAAATCAAAAGACAAAAGAATTAAATAAATCAAATAAATCATCTAATTGTGTAATTAATCTAATTAATTATATTGTTGAATTAAATCAAATTTAACCCATTTAGGGGTACACATGGCTAAAGAAATTAATTAAATTTAATTAATTAATTCCTAATTTCTCTCACCCACCACATGGGAGGAATTACATCAACCAATAGGAATTAAGGATTGGACTCACATGGATCAAAGCCACATTGAATCCCAATCACTCATAAGGAGAGAGAATCTTGACCACTCACTTTGTCTCATTGTCTAGAGCTTTGAGAACAAAATATTTAAATTGTCCCCATATTTGAAACCATGGACAAAACCTTAACTCAATCATGATCAAAGTAACTCCACCCCCTATGCTTGCTAAAATCTATAAATAGAAGGCAAAAAATTAGGAGAAAATGATCCCCATACATTTGAGAATTGGATCAAAGTTATAGTGAATTTGAGCTAGGAGCATTTTTAGCATAATTGAACATAGTTTTAATTGAAATAGGCTTAATTTGCATCATCATTTAGCTTAATTCTTGTTTTAAATTTGTCACTAATGGAGGTTTGTTGAGATATTTGCATTAGCATATCTAAATAGAGATCTATAGGATTTTTATTATCACTATTTTCATTAAATAACTTTATACTTGTTACAGTATTATAGCTTAATTTGATCTAAATAGTGATAAACTAATCTTATAAAGATACTTATTATACACAAATATCATCACATAGTCCTCACCCCTTGGTTTACCCTTGTACTATCCTTCACATCCCCTAAGTAAGAAAATACATAACCGAACACCTTTCATTGAGACAAGATTGTTCAATTATGCCATCACAAAGGCACCTTCTCCCACTCCTATCCCTAGTCTATACTAGCACTAGTGGCATGGGTGAGGCATCAAATTAATCTTGTTTGGTGTGAAAATCTCCCCATTCTAATAATGTTTATTAATTTTATCACTTGATTAATATAATTCAATAGTGGGTTACCCTCGCAGCCACTTAGGGCCCCGACCCCTCACTTTGAGCCACTCACTTAGTATACTTAGGTTGCCTAACCCAAAACAAGCATAATAAGAACATATGAGATCTATAATACATTATACAAGAAGTCACATCAATGCAATAACAATAATTGATTGAGTTTAGGAAAACATATGTTGTCCCTAATCTAGTGGACAATGCTAAACCTTAATTTGGCGCTCAGAATGCATTAATACCCTTTTAGAGGTATCTAAATGTACCACACTATATATCACATTATAAATCATTCTATCATAAAAACATAGTACCATCTAATTAGGTTTAGGTGATCATTGGTTGTCCCTAGTCCATTAGACAAACCTAAACTCTAATCTAGCATTCAAAATGCTTCAAAATACATAAGGAGGCATCAAAATGCACCATAAATGACATCAAAATCATAATAAGTATAATAAAGGTCAAAATGAAACAAAAATAAGATCCTAAAATCCTCTAGTAACCTACAAGCTTCTAACACTTGACAACTTATAAAATTGATCTATTTCAAACAATGGTTAAATGCAAAGAATAATCATCAATGAATAGTAATTCATAACTTTCATAAAATAAAATAATTAAGAAATCACTTATATGAGAATTAATAAAACATCATTACATACTCTCTCTCCAATTTGTATGAAGATCCAATGATGGGAAAGAAAGTTATAGCTTCTATTCTAAAACAAAAACCCCTAGTTAGGGTTCAGACCTTCCTACACTAAAATGGTTGTAACTTTCACAAAACATAACAAAAATACGTCAAAAAAACATAATATGAAAGGTAAGATAGATACCTATCTCTGATATCAATTTTATGTCTGTACATGATCATACCAGTACATACCATTTAGACAAACTTGATAGAAAATTAGAAAAAAGAATGGACAAAAATATTTTTACAAAAAGTATATATTAGGACATTAATTCGATTGGATAAAAAGGAAATATAAAAGATACCCTTTTCATATCTTTTAATTCTCCTTCCATAACATCAACCAAGAAAACCCCTAGACTCAATTTAATTTATATAAATAACAAATTTCCAAAAATAGGTTGCAAGAAAACCTAGGAAAACACATGGTAATTTTCTCCAAAATAAACTCAATCTTTTAAATACTTATAAGAATGAACATTATAGGTATCATACACAATTAAGATATATAAATTGCTTCATATTGCATCAAATAAACAATTTAATCAAGGAATTCAAACCCTACCCCGGGCTTGCAAAAATTCAACCGAAGAAGCAAGAAGAAGGAGACCATGAGAAGAAGAGAATCCACACTTGAAAGGAATCATTAAGAACCCTCTTCACTTTCATATATCTCCATGAAAGAAAGCCCCAATCCAAAACAATAAATCCCTCTCTCAACTACTGAATCTCTTACAAAAATGTCCCTCTCCCAAAAGAAACGAAAACTGTGAAATCTTCAAGAAATGTGTTCACAAACTCTCCCTTTTTCTAGGCTCGTCCATAAATTTGAAAGATTTTTCTAGGCTCGTCCATAAAATTGTGATATTGTTTTTTATTATATTAGTTGGGAAAGGGCCTCGATCCCTCACAAAGGTAGTTTGTCAAATGTACTAAGAAACAACATCCAACATCTGTACAACCAAAACCGCAAAATCCCTAACACTCTAAATAGTAGCCCCAAATACAATAAAAAAATATCTTAGCTATACTAGTAAGATCCATAATAACCCCAAGCCTACATATAATGGCTATCACTAAGAGTAATATAAACATAATATCAACATCATTTGAAGTCCTAATCATCTCGTGCCTACAATTTTTACATATCACTAAGACTAAATCAGTAGAGATAACCGTAGTAGGCTTGAAGGCAATAAAGTCAAGATGAGTAAAAATAAAATACTAGATTAAAAACAGTCCTAAATAAGAGCGTCATTAAAAGTCACCAAGCCCTATAAGTCTTAGATGAAATTAAAAACTAATAAAACATATCAAGTACAAAATGATACATAGTGTGGCTAACCAACAAGATCACAACTATAGTTTTGGGTCACTAAGCAACCACGAGTTTTCTATCCTTAATTTTTCTACTCCTTGTGCTCTCTTTCATCCTTATAATAGATCTTGAAGTGTGATTTGAAACGTTGATGATAAGAATTCTTTTCACAATCAAATCGAACATTCATATAGATTGTAAAAATCTGATAACTTTAATCCACATTTTTATCATTGAACATAATAACAAAATGCCAAATTTTTGCAATATTCAAAATATTTACACGTAACATTCGTCGGTACCGTGGCTGTAGGAAACGGCAACGTCTAAATCGTGAAGTAAAATGCATATCTTACCAAGGGGACACTTAGTTATTTTTTCAAACAAAGCCTCTCGGCGTGATAAAACCAGAGTAATTTTTGGCTTCATATGACGTAGTATGCCAAACTCATATCCGTCTTCCAAGCATATATCATAGCCTACGGTAACAATTTTGTGTTTGAAAATTAACATCAACGTTCATACCTCCGTCGAAAGGGGTTAGGGATTCCTGTATATCCGTTTTATCGAATTCCTTGTATGTATGCAAAACCTTTTGTCACACTGTTTTGTCACATCTGAATGCACATTTGGATCGTGATGCAGAAGGGCCCACGAGGAGTTACGTAGGTTTACCTCTTTCAGCGAACATAAAATCACCAAACTTCCGTGTTAGGCGGGCTTTGACGTGACGTGATGAATTTATAATTTTGTTATTCATTCAGATAGGTGCATCTATTCAGCCATTAGAATTTAAATCTTATTAGGAAGGAATTGATTTTACGCAATTAGAATTTAAATCTTATTAGGAGAGTTTATTTCTTTTGTGAATTTAAGATATATATTTCATAATTCATACAATTATGTTCTAATTTTTTATATAAATTATCAATAATTTTTATATATATGAAAAAGAAACAAACTATTCTTAAATAATATACATAATACCTTTTAAAATAATAATTAAATTATTTATATGACTTTATTAAAAATAAAATATTTTTCATATTTAATTGATTTACTTATAAAAATATTTAAATAAAAAAATTATATTAAAATTATTCATAAATTTAAGCATTTTTGAAAGCCATTGAAATGGCCAAACCGTCATATAAAAGTGTATCTCGAATTCCAGGCCTGTCGGGCACATCTCTCTCCCCCAAGATTCAGCTAGTAATGAAACATATTCTAGATTATGCATGGGCACATCCTGTAGAGAAATTTCCCACTTCATGATATACCAAACTCAGATCCGTCATCAGAACTTGAAATGTGGTCTATGACTATGGTAACAATTCTCATTTTCAAGTCAACATTAACATTTATAACTCCGTCTGAAACTCTCTGTGATGACTTGTCTTATGTGATGTTTTTTGTGGTACGAATTTAGACATTTAAGTTTGGTTGCTTGCACGATGGTTTATTATTATTGTTGTCCTCCCAAATTTGTTTTTATAGATTTCTTTCGTACCTATTCCAACTTTTGTCGATATGATGAATTATTGTTATCCTCCAAATTTTGCTTTATTGGATTCCTTGTACGTATACAGATCCTTCACGGTATTGTTGTTCATACGATACAAACAGTCTATGAGATTCACATGTAGCCAATAACAAAATGAAGAAGTGTGGCGAGTATTTGTCTTTAGTTAAAGTTGGTGATAGGTTAGGCTAGTTCAATTAAAGTTTTTAATTATGCAAAGTTCAATCAGAAATATAATTAATTTTTTTTGTCATAATTATAATTATAATTTTGAATGTTTATCTAATTTAAATCTTAATAAATTTGTTAGAATTATAAATATATTCTAATTAATTATAAAAATATATAATTTAGATGATAGTCATCCAAAATAGAATGGCTTATATTAATTTGCATTGATCTCATTAACTAATTAAAATTTCTTATAATTATTGTAAACCTTTTTTTAAAATTACAATATTATGTATTAACATCAAAGAATATATGAATGAATTTATAAATATGTTATTATTAAAGAAGTAATATAATTGACATAATTTATAAATTTAATATTAAAATGTCAAAAAATAAAATAAAATTTATAATTGAATATTAACTATTATTTATAATGATAAAAAAATATAATAATAAAATAAAATAATCATAATATAAAATATGTAATTAATTTATAAAAATTAAATTAAAATAAATTACAATATAATATTAATAGTATGTGGTATGACCAATTTAAATATTTGGTAAAAATAAGTAGCGAAAAAGTAGGTAATATGGCTTACAAAGTGGAGAAAAAATTATTCATACTTTTATTCCTAAAAATCTGTATATAACAACACCTCAAATCTATTAACCAATCATAATGAGGAAAATTATTTTTCAGAATTTAAAAACTTAAATAACATACAAGTAGACTTCAAAATAGTAAAATAAAATAAATTAAATTAAATAAAATAACTTATTTATGATTGGCTCAAATAATTATTTTTAATAACTAGTTATCTTCATTACAATAGTATTATGCCTTATGACAACTACTAACAAGTGGAAACAAATGCAATAGACCCCACCAACTAGATATAAGCATATGTTATTTTATAATATTTAAATCATAAAAATAGTAATTCATTTAGAAAAAATAGAATGCAATTTGTAATATGATTTTCTAGAATATCTTTTATTTTCTTATATGAATTTAGAAATTTAGTTAATTTAATTTTTTAAATTAATTTTATAAATTTGAGTTAAATATAAATTAGAAACTTGTCATAATAATAAAATCTAAGATTTTTTAATAGAGGTCAATGTACATTTAATAACCAATGCTTCACCAAGAATGTATATTTAACCATATCTATTAATTAAATAAAAATTAAAATCTTTTGATTTTAATTAATTAATAAATTTAACAGACAGTGAGTACCGCTTTGGACAGATGGGTCTAGCTAGAACAAACACTGTCTCTTGTGCAATACTCCACGATATTCCTCCATCTAGACGTTGGAACAGTGAATAGAACACCCTTTTTAACTCATCTCTTTAATGCTTGAATTACCATGTTATCATCTTGCTGTTAGGGTGCATTTGGTTCTCCAAGATATTCCAAAGTTTTGATGACACGTCCAAAGGATGTTGTCCATGGAAACATAACTAGGATGCTTCACTTCTTTTTTATCACAAGTGGAGTTTTCAATGTCTAAATGGAGGAATATGGTTCCTTCGAATTAAAGATAGAAAAGCTAGGAAAGATGTTCATTTCACAAATCAGAGTTCAACACGTTGGGGATTTTTTTATTATAAAAATACAAGCTGGGTCCACAAAAAGATCGTCTCCAACTAGACCCATTTGTCCAAAGCGATACTCACTGTCTGTTTAATTTATTAATAAATTAAAATCTAAAGATTTTAATTTTTATTTAATTAATAGATATGGTTAAATATACATTCTTGGTGAAGAATTGGTTATTAAATTTACATTGACCAATAACATATCAATCAAGTGGACTACATGTCCAGAGCTACTATTCTAACTCTCAAGCAGGTGAAATATTAATTATCAATTGTAAATCTTATGAGTAGGAGAGGTGGCACTAATGGCACATCAATATATCTGGCTACATGTGAGAATTAGCCATTCTAGCTCTCTATGAAAAGAATGTACAATCTATCAATAGGAGAAGTGGGCTCAATTTCATGTTCTAGTTGTCAAGTAGGTCAAGTATTAGTTATTAAATGTACAATGATTAATAACATATCAATCAAGCTAATAGACTATGTGTAGCGCTATTATTCAAACTCCCAAACAGGGGAAATATTAATTACCTATTGTACATCCTAAGAGTAGGAGAGGTGGGACCAATAGCATGTCAGACCACATGTGAGGACTAGTCATTCTAGCTCTCCAAGGAAAATTTACATTCTATGAATAGGAGAAGTGGGGTCCATGACATGTTCTACTTGTCAAGTAGTTGAAGTATAAGTTATTAAATGTACATTGACTAATAAAACATCAATCAAATTGACTACATGTCTAGAGCTACCATTCTAACTCTCAAGCAGGTGAAATATTAATTACCAATTGTACATCTTATGAGTAGGAGATGAAGGAATAATAGCATGTTAATCATCCTGGCCACATTGGAGGACTAGCCATTCTAGCTCTCTAGGAAATGAAGCATTAGCTAGCAGTTCGACCTTGGTGTGCACTAGGTACATCGAAGAAGTGTGGGAAGTCAATTAAGAAAAAATTTGGTCTATTTTTTACAAATAAGTGTGTGTGTGTGTGTGTGTTATTTGGGCAAGAAAGGTTTGAATAGAAGTGATAGTTACAAATCAACTATGCATCTAGTTATAGGATCTAAATACAACTAAAACAAAACCTCTAACTCAAGAAAATATAGGGATAGAGGAAGAGAGGGGTTTGGATGGATCGGTAAATGAGATAGAGATAGGGAATGGAGATAGAGAGGAAGATAGCAATAGAGATAGAGATGAAGATGGAAATATAGACAGATATGAAGAGAAGGAGATGGAGATATAAAGAGATATAAAGATGGTGAGATAGAGTGATAGAGAGATAGAGAAGCAACAAGATATAGAGAAGGTAGACATTGATAGAGAAATAAATAGAGAGAAGTAGAAATAGACAAATAGAGATGGAGAGATAGGGTAACATTGTAAATTTCACCCCATGTAATTCCATGTCACATGATACCTTTACTTTAACTGAACTAATATCTCCACCTAAGCATCCACTTCATCCCACTTGGCTACCCACCATTTTTTGTTTGAATTTCCAACCGTGTGGAGTGTTTTGATTAAGGACTCGTGTACACTATGGAGATGTTTGTATGACATGCACTCGTCCTACAAATCTATATAATGAAGGTGGTCGTTGGAGCATTACACCTAATCTCCCTAGGACTATAATGTCTCCTTTCGTAGGCAAACAATATTGAGAATCCTCTGAGTTATTTAAAACCTTTCTTTTGCCTTCATTTTTTGTTCTCTACATTATTTTCACATACTTCTGACACTTTTTACTTGGTTTCATGATAAACTTCCTAGTCATTCAAAGAGCTCCTTGATCATTTGAATAGCTTATCGACTATCCCACATTGTTGTTATACCATCTCCATTACATGCGCGCTAGTGCATTCTCACCTTCATTCTAGTGAGATCTGACTTCTTGGCTTCAAAGGGCAGTTATCTCTCATCTTGCACTCACTCACTTTCATTATGAATAAGCATATCAATAGTCTATTTATCATCATCTTGTATCCATTATCATTTTATTGGACTATCTATCATATCTATCTCGGTTGTCTATGGAGGTTGAAACATAAAAATGGTGATTTGACTTTTTTATACCAATATATCATATATATCAGACACATGATTGATTTTGTTTAATATAAATGTGTTTACTTATGTCAAATTTACTATGTTCAAATATATTTTACAAAGGAAAATTTTCCCTTCTGCAAATTAATTTGATCAATGCACGACTGTACACTTCAACTATCTAACATAATGAACTCATCTCTATCTAGTTTGTTATATAGGGTATTGATATGCATAAATATTTTAGTTGGTAACATCAATTAGTATAATTCCAAAATGAAATTGGCTCAATGACCATGTCAATGGTTGTAAACAATAAGCAACATCTGTGGAGGAATGCATATAGAAATTGTGCTTCTTTTTAATGCATCAAATATTAATGTTCTTTTGTAAATTGCTTCTCAAAATCCGAGAGGATACTTGAATGTGTGAATGCTAAAATAATGGAATTAAATATGTTTGATAGGAAAACATAATAGAAATTTGTGTAAACATAAATTTTGTAACATGCAACGAGTAGTGGAATGTAGTAGAATTTATTAAATTTGAATTTTAAAAACTCAAGCATTAGATGTATATATGTAAGATGAAACATGTACTAACAAAAAATATTTTTTATATGAAGTGAATGTTTGATCATAGATCTAGTGCCATGAATGTGGTATATATGAAAAGATGTACACATATGATCAAGAAGGAGAAAAAATGTGTAATCTATGATTATAAAATACATTAACCATTACACTTTCACATGCTAGAAATGGCAGATAATTTGTTGGCATTAAAAATGTGGTTTAATTCAAAATAAGGAAAAAACCGTTGAGTGTTATTATGTAGATGATGTTACATCATTGTCATACTTTGTTAATCATACAAAGAGATGAAATATTTGTTTCACTTTTGAAATTGAGAATTCATGCATAAGGCATGACGTTTATTGTAGTTTTTGCATATGAAATCTTTGCATCTTAGTAGACACAACTACAAACATATCTATCTTAGCTAAAAAATAAAATGAAAATATATTAGTATGTTGTGAACTTACATATAGTGAATGGAATGAGCATAGTTATAGTGTCATTTGTAATTTGACAAAAGTTGTAGAAGTTAAGTATTTACTAAACAAAAAAGGAGAACAAGCAAAAGATTCATAATTCTAGGTCATGAGCAAGCATTTCCTATTAATAATTTAAGGGGCATAGTCATCGTGCAAAGACTTTGTTAAGGAGATGTGCACAATCAAAACATAGTAATATACATTTAAAATCAATAGTTTGAAGGGAAGAATGACAGTTTTTCAAAATGGACATTTGAAGGAATAAGGAATAATAATTTTCCAAGATGAATATTGTATCAGGTTCTCTTATTTTTAGCGTGACTTCCTTGGTAAGCTGATACAATAGGTATTTCATACCTTCGAATGTCAAGATTTGATGGTTTATGTCATGTTTGAATACTGGGGATTATGTTTCTCCGCATCTTGACATCTCCATCTTATTCCATCCATCCACTTTTTGCAAAAGTGCAAGAAAGATCAAAAGGAAAATATGTGCACAAAATAAACAATTGATGTATAGCCAAGGGGTTTATCTTTGGGGTCACACCAACTTATAACTTATAATAGAAATGATGAAATGGTGAGAGAAGCTTAGGTATAGATAAATCATTATTAAATTGACTACAAGAAAACATAAAAAAAAATCAAGACAGCAAGGATGTGATGCAAGGGTGAATACCCAATCCATATTTGAGACACCTACATACTAGTCCCTTCCTTTTCCTTGTAGATTGCCTACATACCTTGTACCCTAGAGATCAAGGCATCTTGGATCTACACTTAGTCACTGATATGTAGTCTTGGTTTTGCTAAGTTTTTGATGTAACTGTTGTGGGGATGCAAGCCTTTTAGAGCATGAGGTGTTTCAAAGAAGTTCTTCACCAGAGTATACCCACTCAAGAGAGGCAAGAAGACCATATAACAGTTCTACTACACAAAAGTGATGTGTTTGACATATAGTTATGGTTGTAAAACATGTTGTGAGTTCCACTATGTGTATGAACATTTTATTTTCATCTCATGTAGTTGTAATTCTATCTATTTTTTATTAAAAGTTTTTATGACCTTAATTATAAAATTAAATACATATTTTCTTGATCAAAATGATGTGATGCAAATAAAAAAATCCACACCATAAACCCTAGCTAGCATAAACCCTAGCCAAAAAAGGTACATTTTAGATAAACCTAGTAAATAAACACATTTTCCTTCCAAATATAGACAAAAGCCATCACAAATAGTGGAAAAAACTCTTTACAAATACCACACATGAAAACCAAGAATTTAAGAACAAACCCACCATTTGCACTTAAAAAAATTATAAAAATATTATATTTGAAGTGAAAGAATGTTTAAAGAAAATTTAAATAGTTCATAGTTACCTTGATCTGCAACTTGGACGATGACCAACAACCAAAAACAAACATCGAATGAAATTTATGTTTTATGAAAATAGAAAAAAATCACAACACACAACATAAACCCTATTGGAAGCAAAAAAATATGGCCACCATGATAAATAACTTTTTAACAAACTTAAGAACAACCTCACTATTTGCACTTTCACAAACAAACACACAAAAAAAAAATTACACTCAAATGGAAAGGATCTTTGGTAAACAATCACAACACAAAATTAAATGAATATTTCTATGATCTTAATGATGTGATGCAAATTGTTAACCCACAGCATAAACCCTATCCAAAACAAAAAATATTTTAGATAAACCCAATAAACAAACACATCTTCCTCCCAAATGTTGACACAAGCCACCATACACAATAGAAAAAACTTTTTGTAAATACCACAACACCATTTGCTTTTTCAAAAAATAGAAAACATTACATTCAAAGTGAGATAATTTTTAAAGAAAATTTAAATAGTTTTGAGTTACCTTGACTTACAACTTTGTCGATAATCAATAGTCAACATAAACCCAACCTTCTAATTCTTTTTTCCAAATGCACACAAAAGCCACTAGAGACAAGGGAAACAACTCTTTGCAAATACCAAAAATGAAAACCATCAACCTAGAAATCTCTTTCGATCCCAACCCAAGGCAAAGTAAAAGCATTAATGAAACTCATTCAATGCAGAATTGCAATGAACTAGCTATTTGTAATACCAAAAGGCAACAACCCCTTTTCCACTGCAAGACATCAGAACACATGTCACCTCAAGAAGAAAATATACTGGAGAACATCTTTTTTAGATGGCTGACAATTTCTATTGTCAGACACCACAAAAGCCCCACCACTAAGCACATTTTCCAGATGGCTGACAATTTCTTGACAAGTAATTCCCATACTAACGCCTATCAACGAATAATTTATTTAGTAATTATTACATTATGGAGATTTCAATCCACTTAATGTCGTGATAAAAAAGAAATCATTTTTCACAACTTTCTTCAAGCCATATAATATAATTTTTAAATGACCGAAGAAAGAAGTCAACATCCACCCCTATTTCCCCAATTGTTCACTTATAGACTAAATTTAATTTGGATACTCCAAGTGCTTTTGGTATCATGTTTTTTCCATTGATGGCTGACATGTAGAATGAGGGGGAAAAAATGATGTCAATTGTCTTGCTTGCCCATGGTTAGGGGTATATGCCTTGTGACAACTAACATTGGTTGTGAAGACATCAAAATAGCTGGGAGCATCATGCCACATACATTGCACTCCTAAAATAGTTCTGGATTCACATCACTAATATGTCCATGACATCATAGATTAGAGATTGACGTTGATGTACACATTATAATAGATATTTTCTTTTTAATTTAACTTAGTGAACTTTATTTTTAAATTATGATTTTTTTATTGTTGTGTAGTTTTTATGAACATTTTTATTTCATTGATTTTTAATATTTTTAAAATTGGAGTATTTTGTTTTTGTGTTCTAAAATTAATAATTACTTTTACTAGCAGTTAATCTAAATAATCAATAATAATAATGAGCAAATTATTTTTGATGAAGAGGATAGATAAAATATGCATAAATATTTTTTTGATAAAGAGGGGTAATAGATAATGTAGATTTGATCAGATTAAAAAAAGTTTAATGTTTAGTTTTGAGAGGAGATGAAAAAGAATGAAAGAGGTAATTTATTTTTGTTTTGAAATTAAGTTAATTACTTTTTATCTATGTTATTGAATAAGAAATGAACAAAACAAAAAATTAAATCTCATCGTGTTTTCTTACTTTTAAAAGTATACTTTGATATCCGCATAAACATACAGTTTAATCCTTCTTTGTCACTTTTAAACAACAATTTTAGATTCGCATACACTCCACCAAAAAAGTCTATGAATTTTTATACATTTTATTTTATTATTTTTTAAACACAAATTTTTACATTTTTGTAAATATCAATTTTTATTGAAATGTAGTAGGGATAAAAAAAGAATATGAGTATTTAACATCACTTTTAAGAGTGGATCAGGTATATTTATCTATTTCTTATTTATTTCAGTACATTACACATTGTGTTATTGTTTTGGTAAACTTTTTCATTAAACATGCATACTCTTATTGATGGTTTTCTACAATTTTGAAGACCATTCATTACGATTTGCCGAAATATTTGATGAATGAAAAATAAGATTACAAAGATGACTTACATTTCTTTATCATGCCATACAAATTTTGAGGAATGAAATTAACCCTTGTGTGTTTTGATCGATTAGAAGAAACACGTGAACTTAAAATTTTATGTGCTCCTGATCCACAAACCATATTTGTGGCTTAATTGTATGCCTCCTCTTTGTTTTCAAATCTATACATTTTGCATTTGCTTAAATGTTTCTAATTCAAGTTGAGGTTTTGTAAAATCCTTGCTAATAAATTACAAATGTTCTATGAATAAAACATTGTAATGCATTGTGAGCACAAAATGAAAAATATTGATCGATTTGTATTTCACTATATATAATCTGATGATATAACATTGTTATGTAATGGATTTTTAAAGCCTTATTTTTTGAGAATATAATTGACCTACGAAAATAACTTCCCAACTAACATTTATAAACTAACATTTATTTATTAACCTAAACCACAAACTAACCTACTTTAATGTAATACACCAACATTTCCCCCCTTATTACATTAATCCGAACAAGAGTGGAAGTTACAATGGTTTTAAACCCAGCCCTCTGGAGACTTTGATGAACTGCCTTCACCAATCCTCCTCACTCTCTCAAGAAACACCGAACTGACCACAACAGTGGATCTCTTGACTTCCTTGATTATCCAAGAGACACCAAACTGCCCACATCAATGTATCTCCTTACCGTAGAACTTGAAACCATCTGCACAACATGAGTCTTCCTAAGTCTCCCCTGCACAATGAGACACATTTCCTATGAAATTTTGCATCTCCTCTGAGTGTATCTAACGCCTCCTTTGTGGAAACAATCACCACCGATATGTCTGCACATGAGATGCCTTTCCTCCGAAAGTCCATATCTCCTTCGAGTGCATGTCTAATGCCTCCTCAAGTACTCGACAAACCTTGCTGGAAATATCTCCCCAAAAAAACATAAGATCTCCTTGTATTATAAACTCGCTACCTCAAACCAACATTGAAATGCTTGAAATAATAAGAAAGTAGAATGATCTTGATGATTTCATGCACTACAGAATGTCTCTCTTGATCACGGTTGAAAAGCCACTTGTACAGTCAAAACAAATTCAACGTGCTTTCGGCGGGACTGAGATATAACATTGTTGTGTCACAATCACTGAAACATGCCCTATTTAAGGGATGAAACTCTTTAAACAATGCGTTGTGCCAGCCAGAAACAATTCAAGTATATCATACTCTATTCGTCTCCTTACACTCCACCTGTACAAGCCACAAAAAATAACTTGGTGCTGGTTATGATCTCCGCCTATTGCAAAACGTGACTTGGGTTAATGCTTTCATACGAAGCAACAACACCAAAAGAATGATCTCGTCGGGAACCAAAGATCTTTGATTTCATTGCAGAACTCCATGTCACTTCATTGCATAGACACAGACTTCGGTTGGGGCTTTGATACCATATGTGAGCACAAAATGAAAAATATTGATCAATTTGTATTTCACTGTATATAATCCGATGATATTACATTTCTATGTAATGGATTTTTAAAGCCTTATTTTTCCAGAATATGACTAACTTACGGGAATAACTGCCCAACTAACGTTTATTTAAACTAACATTTATTTATTAACCTAACTACAAACTAACCTACTTTAATGTAATATACTATTATAAATGAAATAACAACAAAAAATATCACATTATTCATGCACTCAGTTTGATGTCTACACATTTTTAATACATGTCTACCAAATATTTCATATCTGCAATATCTACAACCCATCAAGCTTTCCATATCTTGACAAATGATTATGCTTTGAATCTTTCTCTCAAATGTTTCACAATGGTTGAAGACATTAGATCTGACTTTATTTCATTAAATCTATTTAGTACATGACTTCTAATTATTTTTATGAAACAATAAATACTAATAAATGACATTTGAATTTTAATTTTAGTTTAATTATAAATTATTTTATTAATATAAAAAAATAATATTTTTACATAAAATCTAACTTTATATTTTATACAAAAATACAGAAATAAAATATATTTAAATTCTACCTATAATTTCCTATCCTCTTATTCCTTGAACCTTCTTAGATGCAAGAGGTAGAGGTAGTTATTAAATTTACAGCTCTCATAGAAGTGAAATACTTCCTTTAAATGTACATCTTATGAATGGGAAATGTGTGATTAACAACTTGTCAATCAAGCTAGTCAAACGTACAGACTTACTGCTACAGCTCTCATAGAGGTGAAATACACACCCGTGGTTATTCAGTAAACTACCGAATAATTTATACAAGCAGAACTTTCAGAGATTTTTAAGCGTCTCGGTTCGAAAATTAAGAAACGTTTTTTCCTTCCAAATGGTTAAACGCCGACAAAATTCTTATAAATTAAAAATCACAAAATTTTTGTTAGACAGATCAATCGCTCTCCCTGTTTAGTCTCCATCTTTGAAATTTAAGAGACGTACAAAAATCGTCACATCCTTAGTAGTTGTCTTCACACGCCAGGCCGTCTATTGAAGCTGGTGAAGTAGGCCAGGCAGCCTTTGAAAAATGTAACCACACATTGGTCGCTGATGATATCTAACTATTCTGTGTTTTCTAAATACTCATTTTTCTTGTGGAGGTCATATTTTCGGCTCTCATATTATTTTCTTGCTGCAATCAATCTAAATACTCATTTTTTTCCTGCTGCAACTCTATTTTCTCCCACTGCAGTCGCCATATTTTTTCTCAAATCTGACAACCTTTGGCAGATCCCTTTTTCCCAGATGAGTGGGTCAAATATATCACGAGTTTCTTATCTTCGAAACACCAAGATTGAGCCACCGATCAGGCTTTGGGATAGATGTTATTATATTGTTAAAGCGGCCATCTGATATTTCGATATATACGCCGTTGAGGTAGATAGACTAATTCAAATGGATCGATCTGTTCAACTAGTCTGCTTTTTAAATAAAGTTAAATATATGATGATATGATTGCTTTTCCCAGGTTGCTGCTGTGCCTGATGCAACTGAAAAAGTGCCTGCTGTCCAAGCTGTAGAACAGCTCCCAAAGCAAAAGGGTATATTGCAATCCTAATAGTTTCTTATAGTTATTTTGCTAGAAATAATTATATTTCCATCTTCTTTAATATTTAATGTATTGTAGAATAATATTGATAATCCTCACAATTTGTTTTTAGAAAAATAATTATATTCAGAACTTATGTAGTAGTTCAAGTATTTGAGAATTAGGAAATCTAATTTTTTTAATTGATAGTTGAAAGATCCATAACTATTTGGGGACTCTCAGATGAAGAGATGAAATTATCTTAAGAAGGGCAGAAATATAATAAATACAATTGTGGGATTATTATATGAAGGGGCGGAAAAAAATTAAATTCTGGAAATTATTATATGAAGAGTGTTAATGTTGTAGCTTCGGTCAGATTAATTTGATCAAATTATTATGTTTGTCATAGAGATTAATAATATTAAACTATATATATATATATAAATAATAGAATAATTGTATTTAATGATTATTAATCAATATAATTACTGATCATCTTATAGACCTTATTAATCAATGATCATTATGTAACATATGTTTTATGATCGACTATGTATTATTATCGATCTGATTATATTCACATTCATTGTATTAACCAGATCGGGTTCAATTAATATGCAGAACAAATGATATACCAAACAGCGACTACCCTGATCGGGTGTAACATTATAATATATAATTATCAACAACGTTTATTATGGTATCGACTGGATTAGTCGTTGTCTGTTATTTGTTAAGGATCGATCTTTCTTGATGACAGGGCATGTCTCTTAGAGGCATGACCTTCGTGGCCTTGAGCCACGAAGAGTCATGTCTCTATAAGAGGCACGCCTCATTGAATACATATAAATATCAGATCGATGAAGCACTTGGAAAATACATCAATCACAATTAGTATTATTACAAGTTGTAGAGATCTGATCTAAATATAAACCAAAGACTGATTCAAAACAGTTGCTAAGAAAACTAGCAAACCCAGAAGCTCCTGTTCCATTATCGTCGACTATGGAAGCTTAGAATCTATTATTATACGCTTGTAAAGCAGAGGCTATGAAGGAACAGAAGAAGAATCCCCTACCAAAGAAGAAGAGGACGAGGTTGCTAAGCAAGCAACAGAAGGAAAAGAGGTTCCTGCTGCTCCATACTCAGTGTACGTAAAACTTTAGCGTCATTGTGTCAGGTTTTTTCTGCCTGACTGTGAATTTGACAAAGCATACCTTTCATTTCTCTGAATCATAAGTTTAGATTAATTCCGTGCAGTGTCATCCGGATTGAGTTTGAATTAGGGAGCATCTTTGTCATAATATAAGATGCTTTGTCGTTTCACATCCCAACCGTGGTCTTCTTAGTGTTGGAAACTGATGATATCGAATGCCTGCAAACTCCTCCTTGTTTTAGCATATGTTCAATAAACTAATCTGCAGTTATAGTAAGTTTCCAACGGTGATACCGAAACTCTTGTCAATTTCTTTCTCGTTGGTTCCATCTTACTCCATGGCTAGTAAACAGCTAAGGCATGTGTTCTATGAGGGGACTTAAGTTCTATTTTCGAGGAAGGGGTGGTTCATGAATAAAATTTTGTTTTGCATATGGAATCTCCTTCAAAATAAGAGCTCCTATTTTTTAACAAGCAGATGAAACAAGGTAGGTGTAGATTTAAGAATGCTTTTTGCCATTTGTCAAATATGTTAATTTCAATTTTTTTGTAAAAAATAATTTTAGAGGAAAATAAAATATTTTACTGCACAAAGAAGACAAAGTTATTGTTTTAATCAGACCAGATTCCTCAAATTTTGGAGCCAAAGTAGACTACAAAATTTATGGGACCACAAGCTTTAAAATATTATAAGTGCTCCAACTCTATTTTTTAGGAAGCTTCCTTCCATGGGAGTGGACCAAGCCTAACTTAGATTTTTATTTTTTAATATTAATAATTTAGACAATATGAAAAAATTAGGAAAACAAATGTTGTAAAAGAGGGAAAGAAATTTGTGAAGGCATGTGACATATTTGGTAACAAGCTTGGAATTTGACAGCCACCCCTAACTCTCATATGAATATTTTATGACGGTTTGGTCATTTTAATACCTTTTCATTTTACATTTTAAGAAAAATATTGATTGTCATTTTTTTTAATTTACAAATCATTTTGTAAATTACTTTAAATTTAAATATTTTATCAATATAATTAGTAATAAATATTTTAAACATAATAAATATAGATACAAAGAATGTAAAATTAGAAAATAAGTATAAATTAGTAATATATGCAAAAATCTCAAATTTATTGAGTACGTTTTATTGGACAAAGATTCTAAATAAACAATAATATATAATAAATAAATCATAAATTTTAATTTGTGATTAAAAAATAAAATTAGAAAATAATTATAAATTAGTGATATATGAAAAAAAAAACTCAAATTAACTAAGTAAATTTCTAAGTTAATGTGCTGATTTTAAAAGAATTCTAAATTGATATAAACATATAATAAATAATTTAATAACATATATATTGCATACTAATATTGTAAAGCAGTAAAGCAAGTTTATAAAATTCATACATTCTCTTTAAAAAAGATCCCAAATTAATATGAACATATAATAATCAAAATAGAAACATATATATTATAAAATAATAAATATTTATATTATTAAATAAAATAGTATATTACCTATAATAATTTTTTATTGTTTATTAATAAATTTAAGTATCATATTTATAGTTTTATAAAAATTTAGCATGTCAATCTTTATGGTCTAATAAATTTGTAGTTGTCATATATGGTTCAAAAGTGAAAAAATGGTCAATACTGCCACCAAATTCTAGGTTTGTAGACCTCCACTTTTTAAAGCAACCTCAAAAAGAACATTCCTGCTTCATAAATTTAAGTAGAAAGTGAACTTACACAACTCCATGGGAATATGAGTTGTTAAATAGCTCTATTTTTATTTGTAATAAGTTTTTAGGTAGAGAATAATAAAAGTTACTCTATTTTTTTTTAATATATGATACAATGTATTTAGTGTGTTCTTTTTCTATTTATTTGAATTGGCTTTGTTGTAGCCTATAATGGTTTTGTTTGGTGCTATATTTTTTGTTTTGTCAATCTAGGACAATTTACAATTCTTTATTTGGTATGTATGTTTTGTTTAGAATTTCATCATGTCGAATTCTAATTCTTTTCCAATCCTAGAATTCAATGGAAGTGATTATGATTATTGGTGTATTAAAATGGCGACATTCACGATAGGAAAAGGTTTATGAGAAATTCTAGAAATGGGGTATGAAGAGCCAATTGATTGGAATGCACATGTAGTCAATGATAAAATAGTTAAAAAGTAAGCCAAGAAGAAAATTGCACATGCTTTATTTCACATTTAGATTTCTCTTGATAAGAGTTTGTTTCATAGGATTGCAAAAGAAAAGAAAGCTAAGGATGCTTACAAGACTCTACTAGAAGCTTGAGGTCGTCAAGCTACAAACCTTGAAAAGGGAATTTG
Source organism: Chamaecyparis obtusa (assembly GCA_027943335.1). Lineage (NCBI taxonomy): Eukaryota > Viridiplantae > Streptophyta > Pinopsida > Cupressales > Cupressaceae > Chamaecyparis > Chamaecyparis obtusa. The sequence continues at coordinate 51,400 of BSBK01005935.1, read as the reverse complement.
AGAATTTTAAAATGAGGGAATAGAAAAATGTGAGTGATTTTTGTGCAAAGGTAAAATATGTGGCTAATAAAATGGCCACTTTGGATGAAATTATGAGAAAATAAGTTGTGATAAAAATAGTGTTGACGTCTTTAATGCCAAGATGGAGAAAAGTTGTCATCATCATTAAAGAGGGAAAATATTTTTCAACCCTTGAGTAGGATCACCTTATTGGATATCTTATGTCACATGAGGAGAGAATTACAGATTTATTTGTAGATCTCAATGAGAAGGCTTTAAATATTTGTAAGTAAATTTGAAAATAATGTTGATGATATTTTGTATTTACATTCGAGATGCTCTAACCAAATGCCTCGTAATATAAAGAGTTATTTTAAAAAATTGATGAAAGTTTTAAATACAAAATTATGTTTGGTAATGGAAACACATTGGAGGTTTCATTAAAAGGATCTATGAATGTTTATCTGGAACAAGGTATGAAAAGTATCCAAGAAATGTTTTTCTACTCTACAATTGAAACACAATTTGTACCAACTCTATAACATAAGGTTGAAAAATATTGTTGAAAGTACAAATGTCTCGAGTAAGTGAAGAATGAGATTAGGTTACTCAAGAGCTTGAGATTGGGTTTGAAGATGTTTTTTTTACTCCTATAGAAGAAAAGAATTCTCTGGAAGAAAAAAGGAGAAGTATGTGAAGAGGAAACCTACAAAGTATGTTCATAGACATCATTTAAAGAATTAAATCATTGGTGAGAAAGATAAATGTTTTCAAACGAGGATATTTTCCAAGTTGAGTGGGAAAGAAAAGTATTCTTTCCTATTTAAAGTGGAATGAAGCACTTTTGAAGAAGCAAAAAAATATGATTGATGGATAAAATTAGAAAATGAAGTGTTGGATTAGATAGAGAAGAATGAGATGTGGGAATTGGTTCCTAGTTTGACATGAAATATTGTTATTGGAAAAAAGTACATGTTTGGGACAAGCTGAATGAAGATGTTGAAGTCACAAGGAATAAGAAAAATTTTATATGTAAAGGTTGAATACAAGTTGAAGGAATAGGCTTTGAGCAGACTTTTTCTCTAGTCGGTGGGAGTGAATAAATAAGAATGATACTTGCATTAATTATAGATAAGAATTCCAATGTGTATAAAGTGGATGTCAAGTACAAATTTTTGAATGGAAAACTAGAAGAAGTCTATATGGAGAAATGATATGGTTTTCAGTTGTTAGATGATTAAGATATAGTTTGAAGACTAAATAAGGTTTTATATGAACTAGCTAAAGATCCTAGGTCTTGGTATGAAAGTTTGGACATGTATTTGTTGTATCATTTTTATATCTCTTTCTTTCGTAATTTGGACCTAGTAAATAGTAGAAATTGATGAAAAAATATACCTTCAAAAATATATCAACTAGATATGATAGATTGTGACAGAATTATTTAATTAACTTTTGAAATTCCTATTCCTATAACATTTAGGATTCCCATGGTATTTTTAAGTTCATCTACTAAATCATTCAATTAGATTATATAAAATGAACTCTATTTGATCCTAGATATATATAAGCTAAAATGTTAGAACCATGAAATCAATTATTAAATATATATTTTAAAAGTATACACAACCTTTAATAGTTAAAAAATAGATAGTTATAGGGTTTGGTTATACCAAAAGAAAATAATGTAAACTTTGATATACTCAACTCTTAGGTGGGTAAAGTAACCATTAACAATGTCATTTAAAATAATAAACCATAATGATTCTAAAATATACAATAGGCTATACCTTTAAGATGATTATTTGTTGAGTAGACTAAGAGTGGGGGATGAGATTGCTCCTTAATGATAAATAAAGTCACATAAAATTTCTTAAAGGATAACCCCATCTTGGGCTTATCAATGTGAATTCATGCCTATATCCAAGTGAAATACTCATACTTTCTATTGGAACTTATATTGAGTAATTTTATTAAAAAATACACAACTTAAGTCTCTAAGTATCCATATGCACTAACAATTGATAACTCCATGCTAAAATCCAAATACATTACTACACCCATATGTATCTCACAAAAAAATGGTAAATATGCTCAATATCATGAAAATTAAATAAACCACTATCAAAGGTCCAACCATGGACTTAGGAAATTAATCGTGATATCTTGATAAATAAGAGAAATAATAAACGTTCATCATAGACCAATGTTAAAAAATCCTCTACACCAATGATCATCTATAAAAAATGAAAAACAAATAAAACCTTTACCCCTTAGCCAAGAGCTCTAAGATTCTTCCATACCTAAACTAAAAATATCTCTAATAAAAAGAATATATACATCTCTTTACAATGAAATTAAAAATATCGGAGAAATCCCACTAGAACAATAATATCCAAGAAATCCTACATGATACCGAAACCCATTATTAAAAGCCATCCATTGGAAATGATTTAATGGAGAACCACTATAAAATATTCATTTAAATCATGATAGTAACTTCTCTAGGAATCATAAAAAATAACACATGATAGGTTCTTTTAGTCAATATAAAACTATTCAAAAAAATTAGACGTCCTCTCATCTCAACACAGTATGGAAATACACAAATGACCAAAAAATATGGTAACTAACAAAGTTTACATTCAAATTGAATCAATCTCATTGATATAGGAAATCCAAATTTGATTCATCTCACTATAACTAAATGTGTGATCATCTCATACAACTACATAACTCATAGATCCTAAACAATGAAATGTGAATCATAATTATATCGAGAGTATCCTTATAATGAGATTCAAAGAATTTAACATGTAGATTTTTGGGCCTACATCTTCGCCTTTGGCATGGTGTGAGGTTTGGGCCCATGAACCTTTGTGCCAATAATGCTAGCATGTCTAGTGATGCTGGTTTGGCTACCTCTCCTACTATGTGGGGTTTGGAGGCTTTCGACCCCCTCATATTCTCTTTGTCGTGCTCCAATCTTTGTCTTCTGTGATTTCATTTTTGTAGGGATGCAGTAGTTTTTTTGTGCTTTTTTTTATGTGGGGTTTAGATATTCTACGATCTTCTCCGTTCTTACTAATTTTTATTGGAGAGCCTTTTATGGTGGGCTTATTTTGTTCTCTTTTTGGTCCTCTGTTTTGTTGGATTCTGTTTGCCCATTAGTTGGGGTTTCCTTGAGGGAGTTTGAGATTATTTTTAGATAGCTTGTTGGGCCTTTGGGCTTCAAAGTTTTATCTAACGTGGTTTTTTCCTTTAGGTTGGCCTCTGCCTTTTCCTTTCTAACTTATTCTCCCTTAGAGAGATTTTGTTCTTATGGGCATGCCTCTTCTTTTCTTAGGGCCTATTTTTGCCCTTTCTTTGGTGTTGTGCCAGCTGTATTTGGATTTGCAGGTTTTTGGATTTCATTTTCTATTGCTGGCATTTTCTTTTTATGGGAGAAGGTGAGCTTTTCTTGTCTTTGTGGTTTTGGCTAGATGGTGGATGCTGACAATTTTCAAGGGCCCTCTATGGCTGCAAGTTATTTTTGGTTTTGGAGATTTTTGGGTTTTGGGGTTGTTCTGGCCCTTGGTAGAGTTCATTGTATCACCTTTTTGTTGATTTAGAGGACCTTACTGGAGACTTCTATTGTGGGATGATCATCCCTTAGTTAGCTAGGTTCCTTCCTATGGCCTGTTGGAAGGTTGGGCGCTCTTTGTTGTTGTCTCTTCTAATCTTATTTCCTATTAAGGTGGTCCCATCATCTATGGAGGTGGTGATGTGATTTGAGAAGGAAGTTTACTGTGGCTAGGATTAGATCTCTCTTGTGGCTAGTTTTTGGAAAGAGGGTTGGTATTGGATGTGGGTTTCATGGAGGTCTACCCTATTTCTCATCGATCCTATTAAGGTGCAATCCCCTTATATTGAGGTGGAAGGGATTCTTATTCGGGGACTGGTTTTTTCTTTTGGTAAATCTTTGATGCATACAATTGGATGGTTTGGGGGTCCATTTTAAAACCCTTTCTATTGGTTTTGGGAGCCATGTGAGAACCCAAGCTTAAGATTTTAGCTGATCTTTAAATGTTTATCTTGTTAAGGCTATGTTTGTACTATGGTTTATCGAGCCATGATAAAACCTAAAGTTATGGTTTGGGGTGCCATTCAAAACCCAAATTATGTCCTAGACCATGAGAAGTCTATTTATATGAGTTAAGACATAGGTCTTGTTTTAGGTATTGGGACAACTTGTAAGTTGAATGTTCTAGTTTATTTTGTTGTCATCTCTCTATTGGATTTGAGTTGTTGTCCTATAATTTTCTATTTGTAGAAGTGATTCTTATTGCTTAGGCTTTAGATCCCCTTCAAAATCTTATTGTACTAGGTTTTAGGGCCTCTTCAAAACATATTTTTCTCCCAATAAAAAACATGTAGATTTTTGGACTTGAAAACTAGATCATAAGCAGACCTAATTTTCAAAATAAATTTATAATAAAGCACCACAATCAAGGAAGCATTGATAAAATGTTATAGAAATATTGATTGACTAGTCATATACCAACATCTCAACACTAAGAAATCTAATAAACTCATCTCACCATGCATGAAGTGTACATGAAAACTACAACTATCTTATATCAAGAAATAGCTCAGGGGAATTATAATCTATAAAATAGTTCATCTATAGATCTAAAAAAAGTAAAGAGTTTTTATAACCATGTAAAATTTGTAATCTAACATTATGTTCATAGGCACACATGTAAATCCATATAAGCTTATCATTTGGGAGAGCCAAAAGTATTAAAAAAATAGAAATAGTTTTAAAATACCAAGAAAATATCAAAGTTAAGTGTAAACATATATTTTGAATAGAAAATATACAAAATTCTCAGATCTAATCAACATGAATCTTATAAATGCAAGTAAAATCAACTAAAGTGAAGAAGAGATCCAAGAACATTAGAAACATTTGTAGTCCAACTCAGTAAACACCATCATGCACATGTGTACAAACCATATAAGCCAACACACAATCTTTTAGTCTATAAAATGATCAAGTCCATACCCTACATTTTGTGTGGCTAATGAAACAATACCTTAAAATTATTGGGACATAATCCAAGAACCCAACATAAGCACATTACACCATATTCATAACAACCCAAGTTTCTCTACATTGATATGAAGCCAAAAATAGACACCCAACATAAATATCCTGCAAAACAAAACCAAAAAATGTAAGATAGAACCATGTATCAAGGTTATTATGTACTATCAAATAGGAGCTCCAGATCATTATCATATCAAATGAAAGTGCATATTCAAATCTATAAATATTCATATTCTCCATCATTAAAATGTATTTCTAACCAAAAAATAAGATCAACTACAAGAATTTCACTCAAACAAGAAATTTTTTTTGGCCAAATCCTTCAAAACATATTCTCTGAGAAATCTTGATAGGATAAGAAATATTATTAGAAGAAAGAAACAAAACTAGAACTCCCCGAATCCTCTAGATGCAACAAATTCCAACAATATATGGGGAAATGAAAGGTAATCCTAGAACTGTTGGATGTAAGGGAGTGGTTTGTGATCACAATGGTAGGTTTGTCTCAATAGTGGCCCTCTCTTTGGATACCCAGAAAACCACTACACCGAGCATTTTGTCACCTACATTAGAATAAAAATGGCTAAGGATAAAGGTATGGAAAAAATATGGCTTGAAAGTGATTCTCTCAACATTTTTAATTGCTTGAAAGGTTTACCCCCCTCGAGCTGCACAATTAAGACTATTATTGAGGATTATTAAAAAAATTTAAATTTTTTTGATTCCTATATAATTTCTCATGTTTATCAAGAGGGAAATCAAGTGGCTGACAAGATAGAAAATTAGGGAGTTAGTTCTCCACATGTTATCGATTGGTAAATAAATCACTATATCTCAATTGAGATCTAGATGCTTCTGCGACATGATGTTGGGAAATTATTTGTTTCTCCTTACCTTAGAAATGATGAGTTCTTACATGTGAATAGGTGTTTTTATGGGAGCATCATATATTTGTAAAACATTGAGTATCGTGCAAATTTTAATTTGGGTTTTATGTATATTTAATAGAGATTTTGTGGGAACTCTATGTGCATTCATTAAGGGAGGTGATCACAATAGACTGGAGCTGATAGTTTATGATAAGTGGCAAATAAAATATGTGGTCTGGTATGAAATTTTGGTGGGGGGTCTAACAGGGTATATGGAGAATCTCCATGGGGCTAATGCCCTAGTAATGGGATCCTTCATGGTAGGTTTGAAGGAAGACATCATGTGTGTCTACGGCTTGGAGTTAGATATTAATGAAGAGATTATGGCTAATGTTTCAAACACTATTATTGAAGGAAGAAAATTTTACAAGGTCAAGAATAGTGCTAATGAAGCAAAGGATTGTTTCTTCCTACTTGACGAGAAGGATAAGGTCAAAAAGATTTTAAAAAAATGGTGGTTACAATAGAGCTACCCTTAAGGAGTTGTGGCTGAGGTAATTATGAGATAAATTACCTTGGATGAAAAATTTACCATCTCTTAAGTTATCTTTTTTGTGATATTGAATCACATTAGGTATAATAAATGTATTTCCTTACCTTTCTAAATGCTATCATCTTTTCATCATAGTTTGAGAGCCCATGAAAAAAACCCAATTTTTCATGTTCTTCATGAGAGTTTAATTTTATTATTATTGGAACATGTGAAAGATATACATTTGGAGAGAAACCCCTCCCAAAAATAGGATTGAGACTTAAAAGAATTTTAGAGTGCATTATGGTGACACTTCTTTGGAATGGAATTCTATCAATTAGAAGGGGGGTGAGGTGTTTCATGTGGGTGTAAGAAAGAATCCCTCAACTTTGTCTTCTTATAAAAGGGTTGTGGTCTTTGATGATGAATATTTAGATAATGTCACTCCTGATGATTACTTTCTAGATTCTTTGCACCCCAATAGGGATAAATAGGGAAAAATGAAGCCCGATGTTTACTCCTTAAAATGATTTGGGTCTCTTTCAATTAGAACCAAGAATTTTACCTGGTGAATAAATTTTAATCTCATGGTTGTCACAGCCCACAACTCCTTTTTTCTTAAGAAAAGTGATTTGGTAGACAATCCAACCATACGTGTGGAAATTCCTATGTAAATGGAGACCCCTAATGAGAAGGGATCCTTTGTCTTGGAGAACCCAAGTATTAATAAATATACTAAGGGTATGATGGAGAACCATAATTTAATTTTCTCTTGGATTGTGGGAAAAAGCAATAACTTAAGAGAGAGTATCCCCTCTTCCAAATAATAGTTAGATGCTTTTATGGAGAATACTAATACCTTGGTGAGGGGTATAAGTGAGTTGAAGGTAGACCATTAACAGAGGATTAAAACTTGGAGGATACACTTAAAAATATACAAGACAAGGTCAGAGCACTGGTGGCAGTTAGCAAGACTGCCATGGACAACTCTATTGAGACCCTCAGGAAGGTGAATGATCAACTGGTGACTTTTAAAGGTTTATCCAAGGATATCAATGTTTACCCTTTTGTGAGTGTTAATTCAACTAAAAGAGCCCATTTCAAGGACATAGGATCAACTAGAGAAGTGGATTCTATTGTTGAAAAAGAAAAAATGGACATTCGGCTTGGCCCTACTACCAAGTTACATAGTAAGGACAAGGAGGTTACCCCCATTGAAAATTTAGTTAGTAAAGTTAGGAGTGCTAATCCATCTATTTTATTGAGAAGAATGCAGATTTAGTCAATAGTCTATACATGGTTTGGGACAGTGTTCCTTAGTTTTTTGGTCTTTTTTTCTTGGCATCAGACTTGTTATTGGTTTTTTGTTGGTTCTCATGTTTTTTTTTTATGTATTGAACTTCAGTTTTTGGTCCCTATAAAACAAGTTTTCTCTTAGTCAAAAATACATTCCAACATGTAACTTCATGGATGCACACATAACTCACATAAAAGTAAATAAAAGAGACATACAAGTTCATTAAAGTACATGCAACTCACATACATGATCATGTAAGAAACATCAAAAAATAGATGTAAGTGCATGAAACTTACATAAACACACATGAAAGAACTAAAAAATAACATAAATGAGCTCTGGTACTAGAATTGAAAGGTGAAAGAGAGTATCCTAGAATGACCTTTGATAATCAATGTACACTTTTAGTATTTTATGTTTCTTTAAGTTAGATGCTCAACAAATTGATAAAAGCATGTATAATACTATCTCTTAAAGAAGAAACAACATAGTTTTGAATTAACCATTACATTAACACTTGGATGAAAGATAGTGCAGCTCAAAACTCTAAGAGAAATAGTAAACATGCACAATGATACCTTTTTTGTTGTTAAAATGCACAAATACACAACTACAACTTACTTCAAAAACTACATGTATGTAATATGCACATGACAAAAAGTAACTACACCTCCAAAGGAACCACATTGAATGTAAATACAACATGAAATAGAAGTTTCTTTTATGCACAACTCCACTTATAGTGGCAACTTCCAAACTTGACTCCTTATTGAAATTTTTTTTACCAAAATTGATAATCAACATGTGTTAATATAATAATAAATTGTAGATTCAATCAACACATACAATGTGGGAGGCCTATCTCCTATAATACTAGAGCCATGTTTTTGATTAAGTAAAACAGGTTTTGAAGGGGCCCCGAAACCCTGTACATTATGGTCAAATAAGATTTTCAATACAACACTCTAAAATGAAACAGATCAAGACCACAACGAGGGTTCTGCTACAGGCTCCCACAACCTGGATAAAGAATGGTATGAGAAAAAAGAGACTGGGACCAATACTAGAGAAACCACTGCTTGAAAGATATTTCAGTTCTTATTAGTAACCCTAAGACTATCAGCAGTTAGCGAAGAGCCTGCCAATCGCAGAGATTAATCATTTCTTCCCCTTCTGGGAATGGAGGGACATGACGAAGGAGGGTAGATGTTTAGACCTTTTCTTGCCATTAACTAAAGTCCACCCATCATTCGTAATCTTGGTTGAATCTTGCCAAGATATCAAATCAAGATATGTGGTACCCAAAATCAGAGCAACAGGAGAATGTCCCAGAACAGGGCCACCAAAAATTGGGGAAACAACTGCATGGGACGAGTCTTTAGCCAATGAACCAGCATGATTTGGCAGAGCAATATCGGTTGGAGGGACAGATATCGCACAACCAACAGGGACCCGAGTTGCAGAGTCAGGACTGATTGAAGAACCAGGTAAGGGAGCATCCCTCGGGGGAGAGCCAGAGGTAGAACCAGGAGGCGCTGGGGCCTCAAGAGACTCCTGGGAAGAAGAAACAACTTGAGAAAAGCTTCAAGAATTAGAGGCCTTAACAATAGAGTAGTGGTGAGAGGAGGCTCCCTTCCACCAAGAAGTAGGTTTGAACTAACCTTTTCCAATTCACATTGGTCCGCTAAGTGACCAATTTTAAAACATCTCCTGCATCTAAATGGGAGACCTTCGTAATCCAAGGGTTGAATCCAGGATCTTTTGGGATGTTGTAGCTTTATCTTTTCTAGAAGACCCTTGGAATAATCCAAATCTACAAGTATTCTAGCATATGTTGAGTGAACGATATCATCAGATTCCTCATCAGCCATCAGAAAGTCTCCTAGAGCCTCCCCCATAGTCTCGAACAAAGAATCAAGCCAGAAGTGTAGAGGGAGGTTGGGAAGCCTCACCCATGTGGGGACCTTTGAGAAAGTCTCAGTAGAGGCATCAAAGTTGTGATGTCAGGGCTTGACCATGAGCATGAATCTGTCATCCCAACTAAAAAAGTGATCACAAAGAATCAGTTTCCTGTCAGCTAGGTTCTCAAACTTGGCTATGAAAAAACCCCTTGCTTGAGGAAATATGTGGACTATTTCTGAAATCATGGGTTCCCACTGGCTTGTTATCCAAGCATGTAGATTCAGGAGACTCATCCAAAAGCCCTTGAACGTGCAGATGAGACCATGATTCTCGAAGATAGAAGCTGCATAATTAATTTCTTTCACTACCTCATCTACCAGAGGGATGAGGAGAGGATTAGAAACTTGGAGAGCGGTAGCACCTCTGAGACCAGAAGCAGGTTTCTGAGAGGTAGCAGGCTTGGGCTTAGATGAGCACCCAGGAGCAACTGAGGCAGACCCAGGAAAGTGACTAGCACCAGGAGCTGCAACCCCACCCACCATACAAACCCTTGTAGGAGGAGCATCGACACTTCCAGCAGCACCCAGATCCACAGTGTATGCAAAAGAAGGCCTAGGCACATTGGCAGGAGGGGCATCAAGCCTGGACAATAGGGTCGATACGTCGCTAGTAAGCCCAGCCACAATAGGGGGTGACAACCACACCTTAACAAGATTCAAGCTGGCTGAGGCAGGAGCAGGACAGCCAAGCACAGGACCGGGGAAGAGGACATCTGTAGAGCGAGGAAGGGCATTCTCGGATGCATGAGCATGAGAGGGAAATTTTTTTGATTAGGAGTGGCCATTTTAAATACTAGAGCCATGTTACCCATGCCAATTGACATGTATAAATAAAAAATTGGGTTGCCACTCCCACAAATGACATCACTGAGAACACATAAATTAAATAATGAATTCTAAGAAGTAAAATGTTGAGACAACTTATTCCATTGTAAGAAAGTAGGACACAAAGCTAGATTATATCCAGCATTCAAGAAGTTGGAAAAAGAAAGGAAAGCTATTGCTATTAATAAGATAAAGTCAGGTAAGCCTACAGAAAAGGATAGCCTCCCAAGGGAGACAACCATTCCACAATCTGACTTAGATGTCAAGACTCACAGAGTGTGGAAAAAAAAGGATAAACCAGAGGTCACTCTAGTGATTCTTGACTCAACAAAAGACAAGCAAAAACCTTCTGAAGGGGAACACAAGGAAAATACCAAGCTAAGTCAAGAAAGCATTACACTCAGAGAGGTGTCTCCCCTATCAGAAAGCATAGACTTGGTTGTCAACATTTAGCATGACTCCATGATTGAAACTAGAGACAATGGTCTGGTGGAAGGAGGTGACTCGTGCCCAGGTTCTATCTTTGTCTCCATTGTCCCAAAATCCCTTGATTCCCCATTGGAAGAATGTTTTTCAAGCCCATCTAGGGTCATACTTGGTGGCCCCCCAGATTCCCACCTATGTTTTGAGACACAGGATTCAAACAAAGTCCAACAAATGGACTTTCTTCTAGGAACTATTTCTCCAAGGAAACTTACCAAGATGGAGGAGCTCTTTGCTAAATACAAAGATGGAAAAGAGGGCTGGTCTAAGGTTCAAAGGAAAAAGAGAACCAAAAGTAGAGACCCCTCTCCAGTTTCTCCTGTAGCTACCAGGAGCAGAAATAGAGCAGACATTGGGGCTAAAATCAAATCCTTAGGCAGAAAGAAAGCCAGTCAGATAAGGCAAGAGGAAGCCAGTAGGAATATCGTGGATGGAACCTAGAAAACCATCATGGCTGCTTACACCCCCAGTAAGAAATATTAGTAACTCCAAGGGACCCCTGTGAGCTCATTAGCTCACACATGTAGATTTTTTTTCAAAGACCTTTAAACTCTTCTCACCAGGGCACTTTAACTTAGAAGTTAAAGCTCGAAGGTACCCATTTGAGGAACATCTCAAATATTTTTTGTAGCAATCAAAGATGAAGCCATAGCCATGTATGAAATTCAATGGGGCAACAAAGGCTGGTTCATCCTTGGCCAGGGTCGTAGATGTGGCTATGGTCTCGGCCTTGTCATCACCTTTATTGTTATGTGGACCAATGTTATAGTGGCTAACTATACTCATCACGTGTTCACCTCTGTCGCCATGTGGGTTGCTGACTGGATTGCCTTTTTGGCTGCCAGTAAGGAAGCTTACATCAGTTGGACCCATGCCGATACTTTCCATCACGTAGAGTTGGATTCTCTAGATGGAGACAATCTCCAAAGTACCGATGCAATAATTGATAATTATTATTGCAAATGGCTTGTTTGGAGGAGTTATTTCACTCATTTCAAGCAGGGGAGGAAATACATGAGTAATAATAATGCGTCACCTCCACACACTTTTTGGGCCCCCTTCCCCAAATCTTGTAATTATTTCAAAAAGACAACTTTTAGAAAGCCCACAGATAAGGCAGTTAGAAAGAAGGCAAGCACCAAATTTTGACTAAACCAGAGGAAAACCAAAGCCTACATGAAAGCCATGGTTGGGGAAAGGCTAAGAAGGGAGTCGGAGAGCAATAGTGAGAAGTGGAAGAAGCGTACAAAAGTCTATAATGCCTTACAAAAAGGGGATATCATAACTTTTCTTTAAAGACTCCATGGTTGTAGGAAGGAAATCACAAAAATCTTCGTCAAAACCTGGAATGAAGGGAGGGTGGAGATAGAAGGAAATTATTTTACTGTCATAGAGGAGGTTATATCAAAGGTCACCGACATTCCCATCATTAGAAAAAAATTCTACAGAGACCATAAAATATCAGACATTGCTGTCAAAAAGTTTGCAAGAGACAACAAGGAGATGAAAGCCATAGTTAATTCGGACACCTACTACCTTCCTGGGAGCTTGAAGATGCTTTGGTAGTATGTTCTGAAGGCTCTCATCTCATATGTCACCCTGGACACCAGGTTTGACAAACTTCGCACCTATCATTTCATTTTGTTGAATCATTTAAGGCATGGTATTTAGATTTCCATTCCTTTTTATCTCTACTCTTCAATAAATGAGAATATCAATGGTTTTAGAGATAAGAATATTGCTAACCTCGCCCTGCATGAAGGATTGCTTCTGTTGATTTATAAAATCTTTAAAGCCCAAATCCTGGGCAAGGAAATAGAGGAAAGCAAAGCTAAAAGAGAGGACTTAGGGTCAGACTATGTTCCTTTGGGCACTTCTGTGGGAAAACTTTTGGATGATAGTGAGGATGTCGAAAAGAAGAAATGGAACAAGGGATCCCCTTCCAAGGAGTGACCCCTGAAAGCTATCAAAATAAAAAATCCCTCAAAAAATTAGGATAGGAAGGAGGTTAACTCAGAGGAAGAGTACAATGACAATGAGGAAGAAATGGATACTGAAGATGATGAGGGTAATCCCAAAATGGAAGCCACAGACATGTAGGAATAGGTCAAAGAGGAAAACCCCAAAAGAATGTAGGAATTCTTGGGGTGCCTGTAAGTTGATCTCACTATAAGTGAGGAAAAAACCCCTCCTCCTCAGCCCCCTACTGGCACCAATGTTAAGAATCACGAACCTATTTCTGAAGACCACATTAATGAACATGGTACTAACCAGTCACCTATAAGGATAGATGAAACTAATGATGCCTCTGGGGGGGAATATAACAATCAGGATACGAGGAAAGGAAAAAAGGTCTGGAGAAATTTCAACATCAATACTGTGCAAATGGGAATAATTAGGGAAGCCATTTACCCACAGATTCTAGAGGACAATGAAGGAAAAGTCCACAAGGAAGAGATGATAGATCCTGCACTGGTGGTTCTTAGTGATAAAGCTAGGGAAATGGATATGGACTTCCTCAACAACACCAAGAATAGCATGTTGGATCAGTTTAGATCTTTCAAATGGCTCTACCATGAAATAGAGGACCTCAAAGGAAAAATTCAGAGCTCAGACAACAAGGAACACACCACAAAGAGAAAGCTAAGCCTGGAAACTAGGGTCCAGCACCTGGAATCCAAAATCATAAGCCTAGAAAATATCCTAAAGGGAATAGCCGAGCAAAACTTCAATATCCTCAAAACGTCCAACGAGAACTTGAAGTTGTTAATCAACAAAATGGAAGAAAAAATAGAAACCACGGCTGATCAGAGGACTAGGGAGGATGAGAAGGATCCCATTGAAGGACCAGGAAAAAGAACCAGGGAAAGAATTAGGTAAAATGGGGAGAAAATCGATCCCCAAGTTCAGAATGTGAAAGACACTGTTGACCTGATGGAGGCCCTCGAAAGCAATGTGACTGTCATGCTCAGGAGCTTGGCATAACTCACTCTGGTGCCTTTCTTTTTTGCCCTATTTTGACTATTTCTTTGTCTTTTCTTGCTTGGCCCTATCATGGCCCATTCCTTGGTTTTCTGAAATGTTAAACTCTATTATGTTTTCATGCTTATCTTTTTAAAATTACTCTGTTGTGGGTTTCAGGAACCCTGTAAAACTTGTTTTACTTAATCAAAAACAAAAAGAGTGTTTGGGTTAGTTCGTTAATATCACTAATAAGAATTATATAGAAGATGAGGATGTTATGATGAAACTAAATTCATACATTCTGTAGACGAATGTGTGAAAGAGTGGTGCAATAATTTATTACAAAGTGGTATAACTTCTAGGGAGGAGTTTGAGGGCTTCTCTTTAAACATGATTTGAGAGAGACAAAAATATCTATGAGCTCACAACTATCAATTAAATAATAAAAATACAATGGTATACATAAATAATTAATCAATTATCACTATGAAAAGGTAGTTCAATGCCTCAAGTCAAATGAATGAATGTTCATATGTTATATTATGATTTTAGTATTGTTTGAGAGATAATATTAAAAACATATGAGGGCATTGGAGAAGTACATTAAAAGAGTAGATATGAAGTTATCAAAAACTAAGAAGAAGTGCATACCCAAGGTCTAGAACCAACTAACAAATAAGTCATACTCACAAGCAGAATGTTGTCAATATCAAGATGCCTAGAGGTAATAAGTAGGTGCCCCTAACCAATGTAGTAAAAATATTTAAGCTATGGAAAGGGTAAAAGATAATATTATCGCCCCATCTTCAAACCTATTGGGACCTTATATACCTAATGCAAGTGATTTAACTACAACGCCAAGTGCACCTTTTACAATATATACTCCAATCAATATTTCTCAAATCTTGAGTCAAGTAAGGATTTAATTTCCATTACTTGAATCTTGAGTTAAGTAAGGATTTAATTTCCATTAGTTGAATCTCTCAGAATACTAGAGCATAGAATAAGAGCTTTGTCTTTCATCTATGTACTATTATGCTAAAATAACTAGTTGGTATTACAAATGAAGAGGAAAGTGTATAAAATGTTGAGACCATTTCTAGTTATATCTTGGAGCTCCTACTATGATTAGTAAGCTGGATGTAGATCCACTTTATAGTGCTTAGATATTAAATGGATAATTTCTTGATGATTGGTTCTTTGACAGTATTTGAAACCTTTGATATGTTTGGTACTCCCCAACATAAACATCATAGTTACACCTAAAGATATTAAAATTAGAGATCTGAATGGATGTTATGAAACTAGTGAGACCTTTAAAGACTCAAATTTATTGATCTAAGTTCCAAAATTTCTTTATTGACATGATAATCATAAATGACATTATCAAAATGATTTTCAAGCCCTATCAAAGTTAAAGGAAGCCTACATATGCAAATATAATATATTGAATATTTTGAACGATGAGTTAATATTTCAAAATGGGGTAGTTAAGTACCAAATGTTTCGTGGCATATTTTTTTGTCACTCACCTAATTACCATAAATGTCGAAGAGCTCCATTAGCTACCCAAATCACTTTCTCTTCTATTCAAGGTTCCCACTTTGGGTTGGAATGGGTATATGCTCTCAATCTAGTAATGCTACAATAACATGGTTTGGGGTTGATTTCATAGTATTAATGAAGAAGATTCCTTTTCATTTTGTGAAAGAGGTCTATTCTTTTGTTTCTTCTACATTCATATATGACCACCAAAATTTTTAATCTAGGATAAGTTTTGATAGTCCTTGAGCCATTTTGAGTAGGAGTTATATTCTTGCCAAGAATTCTTCATGATCTAAAAAGATTAGGAAGATGGTGGTTTAAATGGAACCAATAGTAGTGAAATATGAACATTACAAGAATTAAGGATGGTCATGCTTTGAAGATGATGGAATTGATGGTGGAGAAAGAAATTAGAAAAATATTGAAAGAACTATGGTGTACTAATATATAATTTTTTTTTAGACTGTATATTCAAATGTCCCAATTAGTTCTTCTAGATCTTTCGGGAATTATTTTTATCTATATTTTATCTTACCACACTTGCTAGTATGATTTTCATATGAAACTAGTCAATATAATAGCATTCTAAATATTTCAAGCCTTGAAATAATCTATTATATATTTAAAATCGAGTTATGTAGTATGTTTATGGATGATTACATCTGTTATGTACATTGATGATATTATACTCGTGTATATGAATACATAGCTATTGCTATTCAAGATTATAATTATGATTTTGTAATCAATAAATGAGCACCAATTTAAAACCAGCATGACCACTCTTACATCTTTAACATAAACCAACACATAAATCAATAGTGTTTGGAAAAAAAGAATTTTTTTTTTAATGTGCATCCTTGATTCCTTGTATAGCTAGGGAGACAACCTTAAGAAAATCTTAAATGAACTTATTTAGTGTTAGTCATGCTTACATAGTCATATCATCTATATAGGTGGTGGTTTTATATGGCTAGTCTTGCTTGACCCAGCAATAGGTTTTAGGTCAAATAAGAGTTTTCTTATGTCATTATCTTTGTTGATTTTATTTGATTCAACTACCTATTAAAACATATACCTAGGAAACCCTCATATTGAACTTCGAATGTGATAGGAAACCCACTGTTGTAGAATTTACAATCATATCCTCTCTTTGAAATAAGATTTAAATAATAAATAATAATAAAAAGAATAAATAAATAATAAAAACATAATATATTATAATTACAGATTGTATATCTATATCCTTAAGATTTACTAAGTGATATCTATTGTACACATTATCCTATTGTTGATCTAAACATCTTTTTAATACATATAAAATTTGTTCAAAAATACAAATTGTTCAAAATATATATATTAATATAATATAATAATCAATATAATATACTGTCAACTGAATACTAATAATACAATATTTAATAATAATAATAAAAATTCTTAATGTTATATAATATAGATTCTTAATATTAAATTAATTCCTATATATATGGTGTTCTAAACTGACAGTTAAACTTAGAATTGGCTCTTACCCCAAGCGAATAATAAAATCTAACTAAATACAAAATTCCTTGTTCTACCCTTCAAAGTTTACCAACACAGTTCCCATCGTAGACATGGTATCTCTTAATGTAGATTCAACAAGAAAACACAACATTGACTATCGATGACAAAGGATTCGGGTATAATGGACAATGATTAAAATTAAGAAGACACATATAAGGAGTACACCAAAAATAATGATTTAGACATCGATTAATCATGATAACAGCGATTATGCTAATCAATATCCATTGTAAAATAAACCCGATTAATAATGAAAAGAACCACTTGGTAAGGGAGATGTTCCATCTTATATGAAGAGGTGCAATCTTTTAGTTCCACAAGGTATAAATGGGACATCAATCACTCTCCATCAGCATAAAAAACTAGGGGAATGTAATTGAGGATTAAATAAATTGGCATCAATGAAGGGAACCATAGATTATAATATATGTATTCTGGATTCTGAGCAGATGATAATTTTATATTCGACAGAAGGAGAGTGTAAAATATTTCCGGTAGAGATAGAAGGAAATAATTATATTTAATTATAAGTAAGCATGGAAAGATGGGAGATAGAAAAATATATATCCATAAATAGACTGAGATTAGAATGGAAAAATAAGCATATTTTAGTGCTGGCAGACATTTTCTGACAGCATATTTTGTATGATGTAAATTACTTACAGATTAATACTGATTTACAGAATATGATGTAAATTACTTACAGATCAATACTGATCTACAGAATATGATGTAAATTACTTACAGATCAGTACTGATCTACTGAACTAATATATACAACATTTCTATATATATAATAATAAAAATCAGAATTCTATAAACATATATATTTATTATATATATTGGAATCACATATATCTGGGCTGTAGAATAACGGTAAGGATTATAAAATATAAATATTACTCTTCACAAGGAAGAGATACAAAGAATAGGAAAAGGGTATAATAATAATGGACACTACAAACAAGTCATTGCCTATGCTGTAAGCATAGAGTAATAGTAAATAAGGCTGAAGGTATCTGAATTAAATACTGAATAATAGGAGGTTATGTATATATATATGCTATTAAATATAAGGAGGTATCATATGGTCTTATAAGGCTGAAGGTATCTGAATTTAAATACTGAATAATAGGAAGTTATGTATATATATATGCTATTAAATATAATGAGCTATCATATGGTCTTATAAGTATATGTGTGTGAGAGAAGTAATATAAATATAATAAATATATAGGTAATAATAATAATCAGATCAACCATGTGGTAGCTTGAGAACGATAGTCGATTGGGCTCTGGATGCGTACGGCATACTTTCTGCATTTCAGCTCTGAGTTTTCCATCTGTCATACCGCATTTACTGTGGGATTCATTAGGGTTAGCCTTTAGTATGGCCCTGGCCAACTTCGGCCCAGCAGTTGATGCTGGTGCTCGAGTTGATGCTTCGGACTGCCATGACGCCTCCGCCGAACAAATGTCCCCGCAAGTTCATCCCAAAGGTCTTCCATGAGGTAACCCTGATATTTTTCTCAATCTTCAGCAGTTTGATTCTTCTTGTGAATGGTTAGAAAAGCATACGCTGATTGGTTACTTTGTGGGTCGCACTCCTTCTGAAAGTATCCTCAAGGATTGGGTCAACAAGAGTTGGACCCCTCATGGGGTCCGTCTTGACGGTGTGCAAAACCTTACCAAAAGTTTTTTCCTTTTCAGGTTTGCTAACCCTTCTCAGACGGACGCGGTTTTTAACCATGGTCCCTGGAATGTCCGGTCCTTCCTGCTAGTTTTTCAGAGGTGGTCTCGAGACTTTACTGTCTCTGACGACAAAAAACTTAGGGTTCCTGTTTGGGTTGAGTTCCCTGGTCTCCTTTTGCCATGCTGGCCGTTCATTGAGTCTATTGCTAAGACCCTAGGCAAAGTCATTGTCATGGAACATGACAAATTTTTCAATGCTCATCCCCAGAAGCGGGTCTGTGTTGAGGTCGACCTTTCTAGGGACCTCAAGGATACTGTTGAAATTTAGATTGGTGCTCTCACCATCTCATAGAAGGTGCTCTATTTGAATCTGCCCAACACCTGCTATCGGTGTCAGTCGGCAGAGCACAAGATCAAGGACTGCCCCCTGGTTACCCCTCAGGTGAAACCCGCACCTAAAGACACGCCGGCTAAAACCGCCGAGGCTGGAAAGAAAGAAGAATGGACTATCATTACGCGTAAAGGCCGGAATGCCTTAGGCCCTAAGACGCCACCAGCTTCTGAAGCTGTTGTGCCGTCTCCGGTTGCACTCATTGGTCATTCCTCGCCAGGTGATGTGCCACTAGTGGTGCCTATTGTGTCAAACCTTGTTTCACAGGGGATGCGCTCAGCTGCAGTGCCACCTACTCCAGAAGTGGTGCCTGTGCTACTAGCGGCTCCAGTGCTCTCTTCCAGGACTATGCGCCGGTCCCGCAGTCTTGATGGCCACACGGTAGAAATGGATAAAAGGCGGTTGACCTCTGGAGAACTCCTCCCCAGTTTTGGTTCAGTTCCAGCTTATTTGCAGAATAGCTTCTCCTCTCTTGAGGACGAGGAAGCCATGCAGGAGTTTTTATGAATTTTTTGTCCTGGAACGTGCGAGGTTTAACTGACCTCCCCAGAAAGTACTATGTTCATGATACTCACCGCAGACTTCAGTCTTTGGACGTGCTGTGTTTACAAGAAGTTAAAATTTCAGGATTTTTGCTTAACTCTGCCTGTCGTGTCATATGGCCGGACGACATTGTTTTTTCTTCTCAGCATGAAGCTGGCAAAGGTGGAGTAATTACTTTTCTGTCACCTTGCCTGCATTCTTGTGTTATTGCTCATGGTTCTGACCCGAAGCAATGTGTTAGCTGGATTTTGCTTTCTTTGCACAATCATTCTTTTGGTATCATTAATGTTTATGCCCCCAATGATGCTCTTGAAAGATCTCAATTATGGTACTGGTTTGCAGACAACTTGCCTCCAGCTACTTGGGTTATGTGTGGGGACTTTAATATGGTTGAGCTGACCACTGACAAGGAGGGTATTTTGCCTTTTCACTGGGCAGCTGGGGAGAGAGAAGCCTGGTATCACATGTGCAATAAATTGGGGCTTTTTGATCCCAATGTTAACTGCCATTAGCAGGGTGGGGTCTGGCATACTTGGTCCAATTTTTGAGTGGGTTCTGACCGCATATTCAAGAGACTGGATCGTGCTATGATAACGGCTCAATCTTTTTTCTCTTTTTCTGAAGATCGAGGCTTACCTGTCATTCCTCTGACAGACGTTACCTTGTCTGATCATTTCCCCATTTATTTTTCCATTACTTGGCAGTCCCGAGTCAGGAGAGCTACTCAGACGCAATTTTTTCTTAACACGTCTGTGCTGACGCACAAGTCCACTATGTCACACATTCTGCAGATATGGAATCTTGAGCCTCGGCCCCACAGTGATACAGGCTGGATTCAATGGTGGAATGACGCCATCGCCCGCACTGCAAAATTTCTTCACATTTATGGCCGTCAGCTAGCCTGCTACAAAAAGCGTGCTTATGAAGCTAACACTAAGGCTCTGCATAGCGCTTCTGAAGCGCTTACGTTGAACCCTTTTGACACAGAGCTCCATCTTAAGCTGGCCAAGCTTCGCCATGAGAAACAAATTGCTGATGCCTATGCTGCTCGTGGTGCTCAAATCAAAGCTCGCCTCCATTGGTTGGAGGTTGGCGACAAAGTTTCCAAGGAGTTTTTTCAGGCTCTCAAAGCTCGCCATACCAATGCTGGTATTCAAAAAATTAAGCAAGGACCTGACACTCTTACCGAGCTCCCGACCATTCTTCAGGCCTTTGTCCAACATTATGAGCAAGTCTTTGCTTCCCAGGGCAATTCTGCTGCTCGGGATGAAGCTCTAAGGGCTTGTATTGCTGTTACTCCAAACCTCCTTGCGGTTGAGCAGCGTGCCTTCTATGAGCAATTGCTTACCATATCAGACCTCAAGGAGGCGGTCTTCTCTATGGCCAATGATAAATCTCCAAGGTGCGATGGCTTCCCCTGTGAATTCTACAAACACCTCTGGGATACTGTGGGTCCTGATTTGCATAGAGTCTACCTGGAAGCTTTTCACAACAAAAGTTTAGGCAACATTATCAATAAAGGGAATATTAAATTCATACCTAAGTCTGGCGATCTGGAGGATATCTGCAATTTGAGGCCCATCACTTTGTTGAATGTCTCTTATAAGATTATTGCTAAAGCTTTAGCGCTCAAGATCAGACATCTCCTTCCCCTCATTGTGCGGCCTGAGCAAACTGGATTTATTAAGTCCAGGTATATTCTTGACAACATCATAACGGTCTGGGAAGGGATGGAATGGGCTCGCCAGTCCAAACAGGCTGCTCTGTTCCTCAAAATTGACTTTGCTAAAGCCTATGATCACATAAAATGGCCCTTCATTCTGGCTATGCTTCAAGCTCTGGGGTTTGGGCCGTGCTTCCTTCAATCTGTGGAAATGCTTTTTGGAGATGCTTATGCTTGCATTACCATCAATGGGGCCCAATCTGATACTTTTGGGCTTTTTCGATCCATCCGGCAAGGTTGTCCTCTGGCTCCTGCCTTGTATGTGCTTGCTACCGAAGGCTTTGGGTATTTGCTTGCCAACTCTGTTTCTGCTGGGTTGGTTCGGGGCATTTCCCTTCCTGGTTCTTCTTCCCAGTTGGTCAATGGCCATTTTGCCGATGACTCCTTTCTCACTCTCATTGAGGATGAGGAGAACATCTCCAATGCCTTGCAATGCTTGGACACCTTTTGTCAAGCCTCTGGATCGGCCATTCAATGGTGCAAAATGCTTTGTTTCAGACAATCCTTTCTTCCAGCTCCACCCTGGCTTGCCAGCTTTGACTAGAAATGGGTGCAACATGGAGAAGTTTTTCGCTTCCTAGGCATCCCTTTTGCCTTCCATGGCTCTGCTGTGGATTTATGGAATGTTGTTCTTGCTAAAATTGAGAAAAAGTTGCACTACTGGATTAGCAAACCGCTCTCTCTTGCAGGGAAGTTCTAGATTTGTTCGAAAGTGCTGACTGCTACTCATGTTTATTATTCTTCTTGTTGGGCTCCATCTAAGGCCTCTTATCTCAAGCTTGAGCACCTACTTAGGGATTTTCTTTGGGCTTCTGGTGCGGATGGTCATGGGTTTCATAGGGTTGCTTGGGAATACTACTGCCTTCCCCGTGACTCTGGAGGCTTGGGCCTTCTCTCCACCTAGAAGCAAGGGCTTGCTCTTTGTGCGAAGTGGATTATTAGAGCTCTCTCTGGCGATGAGGCATGGAAAATTCTTGTCAGACATTGCATCTCCACCGGGTTTCCGGTTCACCGGCCTGCCTGGAAAGGTCTTGGTCTCCAAACCTTGCTCACTATGAGAGAACCTGTTCAAATCCAGGGCACCTTCGTCATCAAGAGCATTTGGAAAGCTTGGGAAGCTATAAAGCCCTGGCTTCGATGGGATGGTAATGCTTTTCGTAATGGGCTTTCTTTCAATCAGTAGAATCTTTGGTGGTCTCCTTTATTCTTCATACAGGGTATAGCCTTGGCCAAAACTCAAGGGGCTAGTGCTCTGCATTTTTTTAAACGTGGCATTCGGACTCCCAAGGATCTTTTTTCCAGAGTCTCTATGGGGCTCCGATCTTGGGAGGATATGCAGGTGCAATTTCGGCTGGCAAGTTCTGATCGCCCGACTTTTGATCTTTTGGTTTCGGCCATTCCTACCAATCTGCTCCACAAGATTGGCATTTAGGCTAATAGGCCGTGGTGGAGGGATTGGAAATGGTATCCTGCCATGCCTTTCAGCAATTACAAACCAAGGCTTGGGTATAGGTGGTTATCCCCGCATCTTCCGATGGTGGATATTCTTAACCAGAGATGGCATCTTCATTCGTCCACTTCCCACTGGAGCTCTCATTTCCATACTGTCTAGACCACCATTACAGAACCCAAGATGGCTCTCTTTGCTTGGTGTCTTTTGTTTCAGGGTCTCCCAGTTGGCCCTAGGCTCAAACATTTGGGAGTTCATGACCCTTGCTGTCCGTTTTGTGGTCACCCTGAGACCTTTCTTCACATTTTCTGGTTCTATAGGAGAGCTCAACAGTATTGGCAGTGGATCCATGATTTTTTCAAACCTTTCCAGCCTGAGCCCTTCTCTTGGCATATGATTGTCTTAGGAGACTCTCCCAGACTCCCCTCCAAGTTTACCCAAATTTGGCATACTTTCAGGATGGAGATTTTGTTCAATCTTTGGAAAGATAGAAATGTTGTTATATTTTCCCACAGCTCTCTTGATACTAATGTTTCTATGTTTAACAAAGCTTGCATATGTAATAATCTTATGATACAGATTCAAGTCCAAGCTAATAAAGTGGCTTTAGAGGTGGCTCACCTGCAGGAGCTGATCTCTCATTGGGGCAATGCTCCCTGTACAGTGGCTCAGGTGCCTCTGGATGCTATCTCTGCTGAGGGTACGCCTCCTAGAGGCCACCGCCGTGGGCGCAGCTCCTCTGTGCGCCGCTCCCACACGCCACGATCCCAGGCCCCTCGCCAGCACTCTCCGAGAGGTGGCGGAGATGGTTGGCGGCACCGTTCGGCTTCTCCGCCTCCGCGACAGTCTGGGTGGTCACATGTGCAGGCGCAGTCGGCCCCTTCTGGTGCTCCTTCTGGTTTCGGTGCTCGCCGTGGGCAAGATTGGCTTCCGGCCACCTCCTCCAAATTCCCCCGCTTGGCGCTTGCTATCTCCCCGCCCAGGGCGGAAGAAGAAAAAGAAAAAGAAAATACTGATGAAGCTGGTTGGGTGCTTCCGGATGAGCCTGCCAATCCCACTGATAAGTGGGGATCAGATGACAAAGATCCTCCGCCCTCTGCTCCTGCTCTTGCGGCCTGAGGGCCTTTTCAATTTTTTTTGGTGAATAGTTCTTGCTGTTTCCGGCTCTGCCGTTTGAACACTGCAGGGTGATTTAATATATCCCCCGGCCTTTTTTTTGTGAATATGTATCTTTAATTTCTTTTAATTGAAAGGTCTTTATTCATCAAAAAAATAAAAAATAATAATAATCAGATATACATATATTATATGTGAATTCATTAATAGTAAGAGATCATATATATATAAATAATGCAATTATAATTATATATATATGTACATTATATTTCATAAGTGAACACACAAGATATATATATATATATATATATATATATATATATATATATATAAAACTGGAGTATATCCTTACATATATGATATAAATACATATAGACTCATATATATAAAAATATATAATGTTGAAATTGATGATCTGAAATTAGAATTACATATGATTCTGATTTGGTAAATGATAAAGGGATGATTATATACATAAAAAAAACTTGAAGGCTTATATTCTAATTTTTATGATTTAATTCTGCATTCTGGGATAAATTTCCTATCTTATACATTTATATGTACATCCACTAACTTATGATGATATAGAGATCATATGGAGTGAATTTTATATTCATTAAGGAATGATCCTATATCTAGAGGGGACTAATGGAGATTGCTATAGTTTCTTTAGTCTGGAGATTGTTATAATCTCTTATATATATACTTGTATCAGTCATATGCATATGTGTAGGCTTAGATAACGTCTATCGTTTCCAAGAAAATCTTATGAGCAGTGCTCTATGAGAAGATGTGCCGATAATCAGAGTTGCTTAGAATAGATTGAAGCCCGACCTAGAGGCAACTCTTAGAATCAAATCCCCTAGAATATAGAAATAATTGGTTGATTAATTTAATCTCCTACTAATGATGGTTTTTGCAGGGAACTTATATAAGGAAAAGGAAAAAAGCAGGGATAAGTTGATTTAGTTTAGAATTTACCTTCAACCGACCGTAGTCTATGGATCAGTTGATTTACTTTACTGATGACTACCCAATCCTTAAATGTAAACACATGTTCTATGAAGTGGAGCTATAGATTTTTTCTTTCCACAAACAATTTTCTAAAAAGTATCATCTTTGCAAGGAGTACCCTATGGATAAGGGGAGGATGCTCCCATAGAACAGACGAAAGAAGTACCACCCAGATGAACACCCAGTTTTGAGGGGGTAACCTCACGAAATGGAGACTAAAAGGACCACAGAAGGGAGAGGAGAGCATCTCAAGACAGTGGATGTAAGGGAAATAAGAGCAACGGCTTGGCACCCGGGCTAGTCGAAGGAAACAGGTAGAAGGCACCAAATCAATCATCCAAAGTATCAGGGAAGAATGTGAGGCGGCAATATTGGATCATCCAATACCTATAATAATCTCACACTCATCAACTTTACAAATGTTGCATTTTGATTTCTACCAACATCTATTTTGGATATGCTAACTAAATTAAATCTAAAGATTGCAGGCCATATAACATGTCTTTCCTTCGTTAAACTGAAAACTAATTGGATCAGAACAAATTCATTGACCATATTACTCTCAGAACCTAGGGTTTCTTTATTTTTTTTCCAAAATGTGGAAAACCACCTAAACAATTTATAAATAAAAGAGAGTTAAAAAAAAAAGCCAGGCATAAGCAACTGGCAACAAGCTATCAAAAAGTGGCAGAGACGCAACAATAATCTATTTTCCCCACTCAGTGGGAATGGAGGGGCATTTGATGAGGACAGAATCCAATTTATGAGGAATTCTCTTACGGTTTCGCACAATGGTCTGAAGACCTCCATCAGTAATATTTTCTCTCATCCTTTTCGATCCAATATTTTCTACGTTTACAGTATCCATTTTCTTTCAATTTTAAGAAATCTTCTGGCTTGAATTCATTTCAGAACTCAAGAGATCAACATTATACAAATGAAACGTTAAACAAGGAGAGCTGTACTATTCTTTTATTGAAACTCTATATTTTAAATTTATTATATGTGCCATTATAATTTTATATAAAACCCTAGTTATTACATTCTCATGCATTTTAAACAATAAATCATTAAATAAAATCTTCTGAATCTAACTCTTATTTTCAGATCCATTCCACGATTCAGCATCTTATTACGGGATCCAAGAGAATGATCCAAAATATTGAAAAACCCTAAAATAATCTAATGCAAAAATATATCAAAATGCTTGATCCTGTACTTAAAAAACTCACAATCCATATTTAAACTTCGTAAAATATCAGAAGTTTGGCCTCGAAACGTTGGTTCCGCAAAGCATTAACTGCACCCATAAAATCAGAGAAAAATATATGTTTAGAATGATGTTTCAAAACCTTTTCGATGATATGATAGAAAGATAAAGAAAAAGTATTTATTGGTGGCACACGATATACCAAACTCAGATCCGCCTTCAGAAGGTGTAATGTGTTCTATGCAAACAATTTTCTTTCTCCAATCAAGATTAACATTCACAACTCCCTCTAAATCACGCAGACATCCCTCTATATCAGCTCTATGGGCCTCTCTGTATGTAGCTGCAACCTTCAGCTCTGTTTTCCACATGGTTTCGTGCTATCTCCCAAACTTGGATGGCAAAATCGAGATACAACAGTGAATAGGGCAGCCTTTGATTTTTGGTTTTATTTGGAAATGATGGTCTTTCCTTGACGCTGTATGCTGTGATCCTTAAGTTCATATGGGGAAGGGTTAGGAGTTGGTTAAAGTGCTTATATGGAATATGTTGGGATTTCCAGGTTTCCAAATGTGAAATTGTCTCTTTATCTATATTGAAGGCCTGATCATCATAGAGCTTTGTCATCGACCGAGAAAGGTTTATAAATGAATTTTGAATGATTTTATTACAATTTAATTATTTAATTATTTGTTATTAGAATATTATCATATTCCAATATTGTTCAGTAAATAGAAATCTTGTTAATTTTATTGCTGAGCACAAATGATATAATAGTATAATTCAAACATATCTTTTATTAAAAAATAATACTTTATTTAAAGTACAATTTATATTTAAATTTAATTGATCATAAAATCATTTTATAATCTATAACCTTGTCTTTCTTCTTCTCATATTTTAGAATTTTTTGATATGCATTGCCCATCCTAATAGTTGTACATACAAGAATAATATTTTGCATATAATAACAATTTTATTTTAATTGAGTACCTCATTTTATAAATATTGTACTTACATGGATTGATATTTTATACAAAATAAAAGATGAATGTATTTATGTTTCTTTTATATAACATCCATTGCTTCACATTTGTTCATGTATGAATCCATATTGACTAAAATTTGATACAGTTTAGTTTAATCTAACGTAGATTGTTTATGTTAGATCCTCGTACTTTCTAGTGTCACATTCACTATCTTTAAATTCAAAGTGAATAATCATTTATTTAATTTTTATTTATCTTTTTTTTAAACATGTAATTTTGAACACTATTTTACTAAATAGTTATTTTAATTTGCAACAATACAATAAATCATAAGAATAATGAAAAACAAAAATTATTATCATCCTAAATGTTGATGGTAAAAATATTTTGACAATCATACCTAGATAAATCAATGCAAAAATTATTATATTCCATCCACAACAACTTTAATTTATTTTCTTAATTTTTACTTTTTTTAATATCTTGTTTATATATTTTTATTCATTTTTCATAATGATTATAATTATTAAAAATTTAAATAAATCTCCCTTTTATTATGATGGTTAAAGCTATCGAGAAAATAATTTTTCTATTTTGTTAAATTTATATCATTTATAAAATATTTTATTTCATGTATTAATAATTAATTATATTATTAAATTTTAAAAATATACTTCATATCATATTGCATATAGGAAAATGATTATCAAATTTAAGACCAAAAGAGATTTTTTTAGCTCTACGTTCATTCTACACAATCTTATAATCACAATTATTATACCAACGATAAACCCCACCCAACTGTTGACCCCTCCCTCTATCTTAAGTTTACTGTATTGTTAAAGATTGATATTCTATTTCTGATGGAGGAAGGAACAGAGCAATCATACAATGCTACAGATATAAAAGCCAATAAACAAAACAGAATGACTCTTTGAGATTTAAAATAAAAAATTATATTAATGCCTGCTGATTTCTTACAAATTTGCAATGAGCTGCCAAAATGCTCACTCAACAGTATATTTTTGTAGAAGACAGAGTATATATTTCAGCACACACACACACACAGAGAAAAACATTCTCATTTTTACAAAATATTCAACCCAGAAGCTTCTAAAATTGCCTGGAGAATAACCGATAAGAAGAAATGTCAGAGAGAAAGAAATATAAAATAAAACTGTATTTAATGTGGTTGGAAAAGGTACTAGTCACATGATCTCATGAATGAGAAAAGATCCTTGAGATCATGCGACAAAGGCAAAAGAAAGGGCCCACGCAGGTTGAGTGATCGAATGACGTTAAAGCCCCACGGTAGGTGTGTGGTCGCATGATCTCAAGAGTAGGAAAGCTACCTTGCGATCATGCGCCAAGGCATAAAGGAAGGCCTGGGGTAGGTGTGAAAACAAAATAGAAGACAGGGAAGATTAAATTATTTTCCCTGCTGGCATCCACGTCCTCTTGGCATTCACGTCCTTCAACACTCCCCCTTAATCTTCACTGTTATGTATGTCCACAATGTCGATTTCTTCTCGAAGATGTTCAAAAACATTCTTTGCCAGTGGTTTTGTAAAAATGTCATCCAGTTGTTCATTGGACCTGCAAAACTCAAGATGAATGTCACCGTTGTTTACCAACTCTCTTATAAAATGATATCTAGTATCAATATGTTTACTCCATTTATGAAATACATGATTTTTAGATAAGGCAATTGCTGAATTGTTATCACAGTAGATTTTTGTAGGTTTTCCTTGATGATGCCCCAAATCTGAAAGTACTCTCCTCAACCAAACTGCTTGACAAGATGCTTATGTGGCTTCTACATATTCTGCTTCAGCTGATGAGAGGGTGGCAATTAGTTGTTTCTTTGATGCCCAAGAGATAGCACCAGAACCTAGATGAAAAATATATCCGGAAGTGCTTTTTCTATCATCCATGCTACCTCCCCAATCACTATCTGTATATCCAATCAGCTTGTAATCATCTGAAGAAGTATACAAAATTCTAAAATTCTTTGTTCCAGCTATGTATCTCAAGATTCTTTTTCCAGCTTTCCAATGTGACTCCTTTGGTTTCTCCATGAATCTAGAAATAAGACTAACACCAAACATGATATCCAGTCTTGTGGAGGTTCAATACATAAGACTGCCCACTAATATTTTAAATAAAATAGCATCTACACTTGAACCTTGATCATCCTTACTAAGCTTTAAACCCAATGCGACTGGTGTAGGGGCTGAATTCACTTTTGTCATCTTAAATCTTTTCAACAAATCATTAGCATACTTGCTTTGAGATATGAAAATACCTTGATCATTTTGACTTACCTCCATGCCAAGAAAGTATCTCATGAGTCCCAAATCAGTCATATCAAATTCTTTTTTCATGGTTGCCTTGAATGAGCTAATTGACATATTGCCTGTGAATATCAAATCATCTACATACAAAAAAACTATCAAAATTTCTCCTTCAACATTCACTTTGACATACAAAGTAGGTTCATTACCACACTTGTTAAAGCCATTGTTCACAAAATAAGAATCTATCCTACTATACCATGCTCTATGAGCTTGTTTCAAACCATATAATGCCTTTTTCAATCTGCATACTTTATGTTCTTCTCCCAAAACTTCATAACTAGGTGGCTGATTTACATACACTTCTTCTTCCAAAATGCCATTTAAGAATGCTGATTTGATGTCCATTTGATAAACTTTCCATTTGTTTTGAGCTGCTATAGATAGGACCATTCTTATTGTATCCAATCTTGCCATGGGTGCAAATGTTTCATTGAAGTCTATA
Organism: Chamaecyparis obtusa; assembly: GCA_027943335.1. Classification (NCBI taxonomy): domain Eukaryota; kingdom Viridiplantae; phylum Streptophyta; class Pinopsida; order Cupressales; family Cupressaceae; genus Chamaecyparis; species Chamaecyparis obtusa. The sequence goes on along the minus strand of BSBK01005935.1, from coordinate 21,339 downwards.
CCTAGCTTTTGTGTAAAACCTTTTGCCACTAGTCTTGCCTTGTGCTTTGCTACTTTTCCATCAACATCATGCTTTGTCTTATAAACCCATTTAACTCCAATCACATCCTTGCCTTTAGGAAGTTCTACTAGATCCCAAGTTTCATTCTTTTCTATTGACTGAATCTCTTCATCCATGGCTGCAATCCATTTGTCTTCTTTTATGGCTTCTTCAAAATAAATTAGATCAGCTTGTGTTAAAAATGCAAAATCACAACAAAAATCAGCATTTTCAGCTTCTTGAGTTTCATCATAAATCTCCCTAAGACTTCTTGTCTTCTTTGATGTGTTTATGGACCTAGGCCTTAAAGATGCAAGTGTTGGATTAGGAGGCTCGCTACTATTATTACTTGTTGGAGTAGTGGGATTTGGAGTGCTAGGTGCTCTTGATGGTGTTGTAGGAGCATTTGCTTGTGTAGGAGGATTTGCAACCTGAATTTTATCTTCTTCATTCTCTTGTAGAACACTAGGTGTACTTGAATTTATTTTGTCTATGCTTCCATCCCATGCCTCTTCTTTAACAAATTCAACATCACGACTTATTATCAGCTTCTTTGTAATAGGATTATATAGCTTATATGCCTTTGAGTGTTCACTATATCCCACAAATATGCATTTCTCTCCTTTTTCATCTAATTTTCTTCTCAACTCTTGGGGTATCAATGAGTATGCCACACATCCAAAAAATCTCAAATGTGATATGTTATGCTTCCTTTTGCTCCAAGCTTCTTCTAGTGTTTTGTTTATCACTGCTTTTGTTGGACACCTATTCAAAATATACACCGAACATGCAACTGCTTCAGCCCAATATTCATTTGGTAAGTGTTTAGCTTTTATCATACTACGTGCCATTTCCATGATTGTTCTATTCTTTCTCTCTGCTACTCCATTTTGTTGAGGGGTATACCTTGCTGTAAATTGTTTATTTATGCCATTTTCTTTGCAAAAATTCTGAAAACCAGTTGAGACATACTCTCCACCTTGATTAGTTCTCAATGTTTTGATAGAATATCCGCTTTCTTTTTCAACTTTTGCCTTGAACTCTTTAAAAATAGGAAATGTATTAGATTTGTGCTTCAAAAAATAAACCCATGCTTTTCTGCTAAAATCATCAATAAACATTATGAAATAAAGTTTTCCACTCATAGAAGGTGTTTGCATAGGTCCACAAATGTCTGAATGTACTATCTCAAGTGGTTGTTTTGCTCTATAAGACTCCCCTATTGGAAATGATTTCCTATGTTGCTTTGCTAATATGCAACTCTCACATGTTGTTTTAAGTGGCTCTATTTTTGGCAACCCATGTACCATTTTCTTTTTGTATAACAGCTGCAATCCTTTGAAATTTAAATGCCCAAGCCTTAAATGCCATAACCAAGATTCATTTTTTGTATGAGGCTTTAAAAGCTATTTCAGCAACCTTTTGCAGACCTTGTGGCTCTATCATTAATTCACTTTGAATTTTTAATGGGAACATCCCGTTCTTTGTCATTTCAACTTTTGCAATCAGCCTATTGCTTGGTTTCTTGTCTAGGATCACACATTCACCATTCTCAAAGTATATTCTATATCCTTTTTGCACTAATTGCCCAATACTTATAAGGTTGTGTTGCAATCCGGGAACATAGTATACATCTGAAATGTACTTCTCTTCACCTTGTTTTATTTTTATGTTAATTGACCCTTTGCCCATAACTGAAACTTTTTGATCATTTCCCAATTTTACTAAATCATCTATTGTTGCAAACATCTCCTTCTTACAACCCATGTGGTTACTACACCCACTATCTAAAAACCATAGTTCTTTGGAACTCTCTTGTGCTACATTAAATGCTATCAATATTGTGTCTTGTTCACTATTGTTTGACTGATTTTCATTTGTAAAATGTGCCTTTTGCTTATTCAAATCATATTGCTTTTTCCTACATTCTGATGCATAATGCCCAAATTTGCAACAGTAATGACATTGGATATTGGATTTATCATACCTTTCTCCTTGATAAAGACTTTGAGAGTGACTGCTCCCCCTTCCTCTTGTTGATGTAGAATGGGCATGCGGGCTTGATGGTGGTCTTCTATTTTCAAATTGTGTGTTTTCTCTTCCTCCCCTTGATGAAAAACGTCCTCTGCCTCGGCTGTTGTTTGATCTCCCTCTTGTTCTGCCAAATGAGAGCTAAGTCTTGAATGCATTCTCCACTGATGATGACCCTGATCGATTTAATCTTTTCTCATGTATTAAAAGTGACCCCATTAATTCATCTACTGATAATTGAGAAAGATCTTTGGCCTGTTGAATGGCTATTACTACAACATCAAATTTAGTAGGCAGACTTCTAAGTATTTTTTCAACAATCTTTTGATCTTCAATAGTGTCTCCATAGGTCCTTAATTGATTTACTATTGACATTGCATGAGTGAAAAATGTATCTATTGAATCCGAGTCTTTCATTTATAAATTTTCAAAATCCCTTCTAAGTATTTGCAATTTTGCCATTATTACCTTGACTGTGCCTTGGTATGTTGTTTGCAAACTATCCCATGCTTGTTTTGATCTTGTGGCAGCTGCAACCTTTGGAAAGATTGATTCTTCCATTGCTTGTTGAATGAAAAATAGTGCCTTTGCATCCTTTTTCTTATTTTCCTTCAACAAATCCTTATCAGCTTGTGAAAGAGCTTGATATGCCTGCTGGTTCAAGAAACCTATTTTCAACTAAATCCCAAACATCCTGAGAATGAAAAAGAGTCTTCATTTTGATGCTCCAATAATCATAATTTTTTCCATTAAAGATTGGAATTTGAGGCTGAGAAATACTCCCACTAGTTCCTGCCATGATTTACCAGCAACACTTTCTCTTTTTTACAAACCCTTTTCTTTCTTTTCTCTGATTTGCTCTCTACCCACAATGAAATCTTGCCAAGAAAACAATACCCAGATCCTTTTAAAGTTCTTCAACCTCCAGCAGAAGTCTTCTCTTCAATAACCTGCTATGATACCAATTTGATGGAGGAAGGAATAGAGCAATCATACAATGCTACAGATATAAAAGCCAATAAATAGAACATAATGACTCTCTGAGATTTAAAATAAAAATTTATATTAATGCTTGCTGATTTCTTACAAATTTGCAATGAGCTGCCAAAATGCTCACTCAACAGTATATTTTGTAGAAGACAGAGTATGTATTTCAGCACACACACACACACAGAGAAAAACATTCTCATTTTTACAAAATATTCAACCCAGAAGCTTCTAGAATTGCCTGGAGAATAACTGATAAGGAGAAATGTCAGAGAGAAAGAAATATAAAATAAAACTGTATTTAATGTGGTTGTTGTGGTTGGAAAAGGTACTGGTCGCATGATCTCATGAATGAGAAAAGATCCTTGAGATCATGCGACAAAGGCAAAAGAAAGGGCCCACGCAGGTTGAGTGATTGGATGACGTTAAAGCCTTGCGGTAGGTGTGTGGTCGCATGATCTCAAGAGTAGGAAAGCTACCTTGCGATCATGCGCCAAGGCATAAAGGAAGGCCTGGGGTAGGTGTGAAAACAAAACAAAAGACAGGGAAGATTAAATTCTTTTCCTTGCTGGCATCCACGTCCTCCTGGCATTCACGTCCTTCAACAATTTTGATATGGCTGGTATTGAGTTAGATAGATCAATTCAAATGGACCAATCTATTCAACTAGTCCGTATTTTAACGAAAGTTGAATATATGACATGATTGTTTTTCCCAGGTTGCTACTGTGGCTGATGCAACTTAACAAGTGCATTTCCAGTCCAGTCCAAAGCTCCAGTTGTCGAAATTGTAGAACATTCCCAAAAGGAAGAGGGTATGTTTTGATAATCCTTGCAGTTTCTTACAATTATTTTTGGAAAACTAATTTTATTCGCAACTTATTTGATATTTAAAGTAGTTGAGAATCAATTTTTTCTTTTTATGGTATAAGAAATATTAAAACACCAGCCGTTCGAGAGTTTTTTATGCAAGATTTGGATACGTTCTCCATTAATCTTCATAATAAATTTTAGATGGATTTGTTTATTTATTTATTTTTCATTCTTTACCTTAAACATAAACCAAAGAGGGGGATTCAAAACGGTTGATAATAAAACTAGCACAGCCAGAAGCTCTTATTCCAATAGAGTGACTATGGATGCTTAGAATCTGTTATTTTACACGTGTAAAGCAGAGGCTGTGGAGAATAAAAATGAAGAGAGCTCTACTGTCAAGGAAATGGAGCAGAGGAAGAAAGCTTTTGGAGCCTGGAGTGGTGGTTGTTAGTTTTGCAAGAGAGTTGTAGAAAAGAATCTTTTTTTATTAGAAGTGTTGAAAAACATGATGAAATTCTATAGTAAAAATAAGTAGATAAGTTTATGCATCTGAATAAACATATAACAATAAATCATAGATGGAAATACATTATAGTGTAAATGTAAATTGTAATTCAAGAGTTATTCAAGAAATTATTGGGAGAAAAATGTATCATTACAATTTCTTTTTTCTGATCATTTCATTACTTCAATAATTTGTAAAATTATAATTGTTTGAAAGAGGAGGCCGGATGTGGAGGCAACGGTTGAATTGACCAGGTGATGGAGACTATAGTCTGCATACTGCAACTGGCTTTCGAGTTCCATGGCGAGATGACAGGTGGAATGGATCTTCCCAGACAAGACCCCTCTTTCACTAGCCTCAAAGATTTTGGCCCTTTAATAAGAGAGCTCAATCGAGCTTCCAACCTAAGTTTACTGATTCCATTCAGAAGGATCACTGGCCAAAAGCCCATAACCCTCCTCTCTAGAGGAACCTAAGAAGGAATGGTAGGGGGTGGGAAAATTGGTTTAAATGGAGGGACTAAGAGTGGGCAAAATAAACCTTATGAGTTCCAAAACATTATGCATAAGTTCTGGAGACCAAAAATGCCAAAGGAGCAATCTAAAGATTTAGGGCATCTGACTGAGCACCAGACTAGCTCCCCCTCGGTTAAATGAGTAATTGGAAATGTTTTTTATGGCCTTGCTTCCTCTATTTTGATAGATAATAGTCAATGGGTTGATTCTATGGCTTTTCTTAAGGATAGATATTTCTTCGTCAAATGGGTTGGTCTTTGGCCCTTAGTAGATAAGATTAAAAATTGGTGTGTTAATATGGATGGGAAGGACTAGATCCTTAAAACCCTCCCTAATGGTTTTGTCCTAATAACATGCTCTTTGAAAAAAGAGAAGGAATAGATTTCAAATAATGGACCTTACATTATTGAAGGTATAAGCCTTTATATTAAGGACTATTCTCCTAACTTCAATCCCTTCAAAGAGAAAGTCACAGAACGACTAGTGTAGGTGAAGATGCATGCTCTCCCAATTGAGTATTGGTCAGAGGAGACTCTATGAACAATGGGCAATAGTCTAGGAACCTTCATTAGAATTGAAGGAGCCTAAGACACGAGATTTTTCATGTTATCCTAGGATTCTTGTGATGATGGAGGAGAGTCATGAATTGCCCAATTTTTTTGTGCTTGCTTCTTCTGAAGGGGAATGGCATCAACAGATCATGTTTGATTTGGATGTTGGAGATCTTCTGGTTCATTCTTCAGATAAGGACAGTAATATGGAGAAAGGGAAGAATCTAGAGGCAAATCGGTTGTTGGAGAATATTTGTAAAATCACTACTTTAAACAAAGCTAAGGGTCTGCAAGATTCTTTAAACCAGGAGATGCAGATGTTGGATGAGAATAGGAGATTCAACCCAAGTCTGATGGTTGATGATAGTGATGTATGGTTAGCACAGACCCTACATGAGGGTGCACGGAGGCTGCACTTTGGCTATGAGGATCAGTTTGAATGGTTCTCTGGGTAAGTTGTTAAAGAGACCCTATCTATGCCTCTTCCCTTCCACAATGATGTAAATGTTACACTTCCCCAGGAAAATTTATATATTGGCAATACATCCTTGGCTATGGTTGTAGATAATCTCATCCATAATGAGTTGGATAATATGGAAGATACCGATTACGTCCCTAACACCTTTGAGGAACTAATTTTTAACACCAGGGTTGTACTGGAGGGACAAGGTAGATTTGATAAACCTTTAAGTGATCTTGAAAGCTGTGAGAATCAATTTATTGCTGAGACTCCAAGATCTCCTTAAGGGAGAAGTTTTTTTTATTAATGACTTTGTATTCAAAGACATCAAAATCTCTCCCATCAGGTAGTTTGATAACCTCTTGGAAACATCTAGAGATAGTGGAGGTAACAGTATTGATTACAATTATGATTTTGATTCTCCTCATTATGTAGAAGAGGAAGATGACTTAGGTTTCTCTAAAGAATAGGGATTAACTGAACCCAGAAGGATTGAGTAGACTAAATCTAAAATTTCTAAACCAAAGCTAGGAGAAAAATTTAAAAGAGGACCTAAGTCAATTTAGGTGAAGCTTGCCTTGGTTGGGAATGCTTCTAACCAAACTAAGCTATTGAGATCAGGTTAGGACTATTCAGAGGTTCCCTCCCGGATGTAATGAAACTCCTATCTTGGAATGTCAGGGGCTGCAATGCTCCTGACAAGCTTCATTTGATCAAAAGAGGTCTTGATCAAATGAAATCAGACATTGTGTGCCTTGAAGAGATGAAGATTAAGGTTTGAGATGTGGTTTTTTTCTAGAAATTTTTTGATAAATGGAAAAGTGGTGGGGTAGGCTTGGATGGTACATTTGGGGGTCTGGGTTTGTTATGGAATCCTGATAGTGTAGACATTCAAATTCTTGAGGCTAATCAGAACTAGAAAGTAGCTAAGGTGAATTCTAAACAACTTCTCATAGAGTTTTTGATCTTCAATAATTATGGCCCCAATAATCCTACTAAAAAGAAATTTCTTTTGAATGATATCTCTAAATTTATCTCAAAATGTGAAGATAAGTTGTGTATCCTAGGGGGTGATTTTAATGCTATTCTAAGAGCGGAAGAGAAGCTAGGTGGCAAAGGTTGGTAGGGACAAAGTCATTATGATTTTTTTGACTTTGTCCATAATAATGGTCTTATGGAGGTTTCGTTGAGGAATGGGGATTCTACAGGGACCAATTGTAGAGTTGGGTTTCTTAATGTTTCTAAAAATTTAGATAGATTCATGTTGGCTGGTGATTGGGAAGACTCAGACTAACTGTGTCAAGCAGAGATTCAGCCCATGGTGGGCTTGTACCACTTTCCTATTCATCTTCCTATTCATGAGGATGGAACCCCGGACTGTGCTCCCTTTAGATTTGAAGCTATGTGGTTAAGAATGGATAAGTTTTTGTGTCTTGCTGCTGAATGGTGGAAGGAAGTCCCTCCCTTATCAGGTAATAACCTTTTATACTCTTTAAGAAGTTGCAGCTTTTAATTAAGAAAAAATTAAGATACGGAATAGAGAAGTCTTTAAGAACATCTTTGTGGATAAACTAATCCTAGAAGAAAAACTTAGCAATCTTAACTCTAAATTTATAAATGCTGGGATGAGTTAAGAAGATTTTAAGCTAGAGAAGGATCTTACCAGCAAATATAAAGAGATTCTAGCCAGAGAAGAAATGTTCTAGAGGCATAAATCTAGGGAGTTATGATTGAATGAGGGTGATAGAAACTCAAAGTTCTTTCATAAATCAGTCAAGCTCCAGAGGGCTTCAAATAAGATCTTCTCAATCAAAGATCCCAATGGTGTCCTCCTTCATGACAAAGAGGAGATCAACAAGGCTGTTGTGGCTCATTTCTCAAAATGTTTTTCTGCTGATACCCTAGGAGGAGTTTGGGTAAGAAGGATTCTAGATGTCATTCCTTGTTGTATCACTGAAGTGCAAAATTAGGATTTGATGAAGGATATCTCCTTGACAGAAGTTAAAATGGCTCTTTTTAGGATATCTCCCTGATGCTCATAAAGAGCTGATGAATCGGATTTTTAGAAGTAGGGCTTATACCTTCATAGGTAAACTAGATAAACTAATTTGGTGTGCTACTAAGAGTGGAAAATATTCTGTTAAGCTAGGTTATGAAGTAAAATCTATGGAAGAGCATCCCTTGATTGGCCTCATAAACTCTTCTGGCATAGAGTTGTCTTCCTAATGCCGAGTCTTTTTCTTGGATAGCTACCCATGGGTGGATATTAAATGGGGAAAGGAGGAAGAGATATGGCCTTATTGGTCCAACCAAATGTATCCTTTGTGATGTTGCTTCTGAAGATATTGACCACCTCTTAGTAAGGTGTAGATTTGCACAGGAATGTTGGTTTATGGTTTTGGGGAAATTTGGTTGGTCTGGACCTCTTCCTAATAATATAAAAGGATATATTTCTCAGTTGGCCAACAACTCCAAATAGATCTACCCTTTCAGTTGTTTGGCTTATCAGTCCTTCGATTGTGATTTGGGAAATCCGGAAGGAGAGAAAGAGGAGAATCTTTCAAGATAAGATAGAGCCATTATCTAGAATTCTTTTTAGAATCAATTACTCCATTGAAGAGGTTTTAAGTGCTTCAATTGCACATCTCAATTCTTATACCCCATACTCTATTGCAGACGAGCTTACCCAACAAAGTTGGCTAGGTGTTAAGATAAGATTTTCCAATAATGGAGGAGTTGCAGGTAAAAAAGGTTGTTTAACAAGATTGTTTCCTGGAGTAAATCGAATGAAGGTTGGTGGAAGATTAACTTTGATGGAGCAACTAGTGGAAACACTAACCCCTTAGGTGCAGGTGTGATTGTTAGAGATTGTTTGGGTAATGTCAAAGTATGTGTTGCTCAGAGGCTAAAAGATGGAACTAACAATGAGGCTGAGGCGATGGCAGCTCTATTAGCTATTAGAACTAGGAAAAAAATTAATTTTAATAAGATATTCTTGGAAAGGGATTCTCAAATTATTATCCAAGCCCTTCAAAAAGGTGGATGCATTGCATGACACTTACAATCACTTATCACTTTAATTATAGAAGAGTTAGAAGGTTTTGAAGAGTTCAAAATTGGCCATATAAGGAAAAGTGGTAATATGGAAGCCGATGTGCTTTCGAAATAGGCAGTTTCCTTAATTAATGTTGATGACCTCAATATTGAGGTTTATTAGGCACCACCCTTATTCTCTCATCATTTCTTGTGGTTGGCTTTCCTTTATGGCGGCTCCTCATTGCATGTGAGATGAAAATTGGATAAATGCTCGGTGTGTCCTTTAAGGACATTAATTACCACAACACCCAAAGCCGATGCGTGTGGAATGTTGGCAAGTTGAATTAATTATTTTTTTGATGCAGTGGCTTTTGCAGTTCAGAGATGTGAGTGTATATGCGTGCGAGCTTTTAGGCTCCTTTGACATTGTCCGAAGGTAGAAATCCCTACTTTCTTGTGAGCGCTATTATCCTATGCTCTTCTTCAGAAAGTGATTGAATATGGAAGCTACATTCTCTGTTGCAACGGAGAAGCAACATAAGAGTTTAAGGGGTTGGTCAGCAAAGAGAGAATGAAAGGGTTGTTAAAATTTAAGAATCAAGAGGTGGTTGATGCGGCGCTAGCTCTTTTAGGTAAGCAGTTTCAAAGCAGACCAGTGAAGCGCAGGGTAAATCTGGATGTAATCTCTATTATTACTGGTTGAGCCTTAGAGTTAGGAGAAGGAACTTCGGAAGTAAATTATTTTGTTAGGAAGTTGTTCGATGAAGATCTTCTGGTAGGCCTGGATTCAATATTAGAATGGGCATGGCCAAGAATCGGCATGAATTTCTCAGAGCGCTTCGAAGATTTGGAGGAATTCCTTAGGTGGTGGGGTAAAATTGACAAAGCTGTGTATAAAGCCGAGAGGAAAGATGCTTGGCTTCTCCTCAAGAAAGCGGTCCCTGGGGCAGAGGAAAGGGAGGAAAATAGGAAAAGGGTCTTTGTCGCTCCTATTGCTAAGAAGAAGAGAGGAAAACGAGGTAGTAGGAATGTTTAAGCCATTCCTGATTCAATGTTGCAGTTTTCATCTTTTGGTAAATCTGGACGAAGGCCGGAAGTTATTATTGTCATGGTTTTTTATTCGACAGAATAGGAATGGAGACCAGTTCTGATAGTAAAGTTTTTGAAAAAGAACAGACTTTTGTGGTTTTTTCTTTCCCTCCCTCTCAGTTTTTTTATAGTCGTGCTTAGCATATTCCGCGACTGTTCTGCAGAATGGTTGATATATCGGTGATGAGGGCAGTTTTTTGGTTTCAAATATATAGACTCTGCAGGATTTTGGCTCCAATAGATTGATATGTTGTTATTTTCTGAAGTTGGATTAGCTTTAGATAGTTGAAATATCCTATCTGTTACTATGATAGTAACTATATATCCATACTTCAATGTATCGTTCTTTATATCAATAAAATTCTCAGTGTTATAGAGAAAAAAAATAAAATTGTAAAATTATTATTTTTTCTTTCAACTCAAACATTGCATATATAGCTATGAGAGAAACAGCTAATCATCTATGTGCATATCAAACATAACCAGCTCTAATTAGGATTTAAACTCAGCTCAATAGATATAATTTTTCTTTTTAATAACGTCTTTACTGCTGTAGCATAAGTTATATTCTTCAGCTTTCAAATAAAAATACAGACAGATTTGTACAGGCCGGTTGAGGAGGACAAATAGAAGCTTTTTATAATACAATTGTGCTTAACAACAATACAGTAATGGATGCAGTTCTAGTAAGCAAGGAACCAAAAAAATATGCAACGCTCAAAATGAACCTGCAGAAAAATATACACAGGGAAGAGCTTAGAGAGAAGGCTGCAACATACAGAGAATACTAGTCGATAATACTCACTTGGCAAAAGAAAATACTGTCCATTCTTTCAATCTTGGAAGCAGAGGAAAACATGCAGCATCATTGAGGCTTAAAAGAATATAGTTTAAACAAGTATCAATACATTGCGTAGCTATTAAATAATGCATTTACAATGTCTAGCTAAACTAAAAATTGCAATCAAAATTGGGCGATGATGAAACGCCAATGAATAAAACGTGGCATTGAATAATGGTGCGGTGTCTCCTTACTACTGTGTTAAGCATTACTACCTTCAATCTCACTCTTATAGTTTACAACTTTGTTACGAATTAATACCTTCAATCTCACTCTTATAGTTTAAAGTTTAAAGTGACAAACCTATTATATGTCTTAATCTCTTAAAATTTTATTTCAAAATCGTTTCATCCAAAATTTAAGCATGTCAATTAGTTATTTTACAAAACCCTAATTTCATCCGTCCCTCAATCAGAAGATTTCTAACGAAAGGTGATGGATATCAACGCAAATTATTTTCCCTTTCTTCTATGAAAGGCAATATTTGTGTTAAGTTATTATAACGATATATGATTGGCGTCTTATTTCTTTTCTTCTTTAAATCTTCCATAACCCTCTTCAACCACATAGTTTGACAATAAGTTGAAGTTGTTCTTTTAAAGAGAGAAATTTTCTTAAATAAGAAGTGCCACCTGAATCCAAACTAAATATGTAATTAAAAGGAATTTTGCTGTCATCAATAAGTCTAGCTTAAATCATTATCTTTCTTTTGACCCAATCTAAAATTATTTATAAATATATAGAAAATGTCGAAACTACTTGTACCATGAACATATCTTAGTGTCGTTTTCAATACACCAAAACAAAATATTCTTGATTATGCATAAATCTTGAAGGAAAACTAATAATATGCATGATTTTGTGTAAGTAACTATAATGATTTCTACACCGTTTTTCTTTGGCGCCATCCTTGACACCATCTATGTAACTGTTCTGTTGATATATGGATAGGGCTCCAAATTGAGGATTGATACCACACTTTCTTGGTCAGTAGACCTTCTGGAATCGGTGTAACCCATCATGTTTTATTTCTTCAGCTTTAGACATTACCTCAACTGCTTTCTTGCTCGTTGGTCGTAGGTGTTTTCTTAGCTTGTGTCCCATACGACTCTTTGGTCCCTTTATCATAGACCCAAAACTCCAGTCTTGTGCGGAGCAGGCAGCGAGGAGGTTTGGAAAGTTAATAGAATTTGTCAGCCTACATCTGCGGACTACATTTCTTGGAAGCTTTAAAACTTGAATCCAAATCTTTTGTGCATATCCAGCAACCCTTGCGATCTAGCAAACAATATTGATGTATGTCGTTTCACTATTTTGAAGTCTCCAAATTGGCATATGTAGAGATAGATGTGAAAGGTTAGTCTCGAGTTCTCAAATTACTTCAGCTACACTCTTACAGAAGGAGACCAGAGAATTCAATTCAAACCTCTATGCAATACAATCCCTCTCAATTTAACACACTGCTGATTGATTGTGTTTCCAGCATTCCCTCCAAAGAGAAAGCTGAAAATTTGCACTCCAAGTTATACCACTCGCTAATGACTTCACCTTCATTTCTGTTTTATTTTAGTTGCTTGTTTTTTTAAATAGTTTTTTTTGTTCCAGGTATCCCTTTCTTTTTGAGCGCATGCCTTCCCTTTTCATCTGATGTTTTCTCCAGCCTATTATGGCGTCTTAGATCTGCTGTAGATAAGACGTGTAAGCAGACTTTTTATTAATTTAATATTGGCTCTATGCCCAGCGCAAATGCCTTTTTTCCTCCTAGTTAGTGTTATTTTCATTGGCACTGTTCTCTTTTAGTGAAACCCGTTTTGGTAATCATAGTTGACTATGCGTAGAGTCTTACAAGAATTTCTTTACTTTGGATACATTTAAGAGAAGTTAGAAAATTTTGAATTCTTCATATTCAGTGAGTTATACTTCTTTTAGAATCTATTCATTCTTTTTATTTCAAGATTCCTTACTTAGCTTCAAAAATTTGCTAAGTTGGATTAGAATATAGATTAGTTGTTTGCTTTTTTTTAATAGGAAAACTTCTAAGTAAATTGATTTTTTTTAATAATATCTATTAAGAATTAATGAAATGAAATGATTTTTGTTTAAAGTATCTTGAATTTGAGGTCTCCCCTACATGTCATATAAATTTTTTATAATGCTTTGGTTATTTCAATGTCTTTTATTTTGGTTTTAAAGAAAATATTAATTGTTTAAAACAAATTAATTTGTCACTAATACTAATTTTTTTAAATTTAAAATATTCTAAATTAATAATATATAATAAATTATATAGAAACTTTTATTTGTGAAGAAAAATATAAAATATAAAAATAATTATAAAATAATTAATAAAAAAATCTAAGTAATTTTCTAAGTTCGTGTGCTTTGTTTTAAAAGAATTCTAAATTAATATAAATATATAACAAAAAAATATAAACATATATACTAATATTAAAAATTAGTAATATATGTTAAAAAAAAAAAAATTTACTAAACAATTTTTTGAATATTCTATTTAAAAATATTCTCATATTTTATCATAAATATTTTAAAATAATATATATTTCATTATAAAATGAAATATTATATTGTTTATAATAATTTTTATAGTTTATTAATAATTTGAAGTCTCATATTTAGGACTTATAAAATTATAGTCTATCAATCTATAAAATTATAGAACTGTCTGCATTGCTCATGGCAAATGTTTGATTCACACTCCATGAAATTCTTGAAATGTTAGCTTTAACAATTGCTTATAACTATAATAATGTTGTTGATTAAATTGTAACAAACAATGGAGTTGAAAATGAGCTTTCATTCACTACTATTTAAAGCATCTCTTTTGGGGACTTTTTGGCTTATGTTGAAAACACTAGCTGTTGAGCTGTCATTTTTCCAACATTGCATAGTTTCCTTGTACTAAATGCCTAAGATTTTGTGATCTTTGGATGTCAACATAGTCTCTCTATTTATATTATATGCATACATTTATGTGTTCAAGTAAGAGCTATTGAATACTACTTGATATGTTTCACACACTAGACGTAGGCTCGCTGGTTTGTGCATCTGTCACGTTTGTCACATCTGCAACTATCTTTAATCTGAAAATTATTAGCTGGGAACTTCTCAAAAACATTTCTGGTTACTTACCATTTATGAGGAATTTTTCGCATTGCACATTACAAATCAGTTTTTAAATATCAAAACTCCTATTGTCTTATTGTTGCAACTGCTAGTATAAGAATTATTTTACATTGTAGCTATTAATGAAAACATTGAATCACTTTGTTTCAATTAAAATTAACTTATTTTATTTGATAAGTTAATAGTTGATTAAATTAAAGGATAGAGTTTGGTTGATTAGATTTATTTAATTAAATAATTAATGATTGTTTCTTTTGTTAATAGTGATAATCTATATAGTTAATTTCGAATCTATTGCTTAAATTAATATCGATAAGATTTAGTTATCTCGACAATTAATTGTGGATATCTATTAATTTAAGTTATTAAATATTGCCGATTCTCCAAATATTCTATATTTAAATCTTGTTCGAAGTTATTTCTTGTGGGAGTGTAGTTAACATGGAATATTATGGAAACATCCAGTATGTCTTTGACTATCTTTCCATGCATGTCGAATGCACGAGTTTTTGGGACTTTTGGTATTTGAAGAGTTCGGTTTTGGAGGAGGGGGGATTAATTTTTTATAAGAAGATCTTGGGATTAGGATATTCGTAATTATGATGTTTTTAATATTCATTTTGAATATATGTTTGGGCGCGAACGTAAATCTTGCTACATTTTTTCTTCAGTGTTGTATCTCCTCCATGTGCTGTCCTTTTTTCTAGTTTTTAGCAGCGATTTTGGCGTTCTGTTCTTTTGGTGATTGGCGTCTTGAAGTGGTGAGTTTTGGCGTCATTTCTTGCATGGTGTTTCGTTTTTATTTACTGGCCTCCTTGCTGCTCACGCCAAGCTGTTTAGGAATTGGTCGCTGTTATCTTCAGTCTGGAAGTGCCCATTTTTATGTATTATGTATTACTGCGCTACATTTGCTCCTGAGCGTTTTATGTACTACCTGTCGTGCAATGTTCTTAGCTCATTTTGCCCTTTTGGCTGAAACTCACGGCTTCTCTAGAAACTTTGGTAGACGGCCTTGGATTGAGGAAGGATCCTGGGTGATTGGTTTCTATTTGTGGTGATCACCCGGGAAATTTGTGATTGGTTTCTATTTTCTATTTCTTCTTTGTATAAACGTCTATCTTGCCTAATTTTTAAATCCCTTAATTGGTTACATGATATGGAGCCATAATTCTTGTCCTCCCAATATGTTTGTACGAGATTTTGAAATTCATTTTTGTCTTATTCCTGAATGACATTGTTAATTGGCATGATCACTGCACGTAATTGGACTTAAGTGCCCTTCCACCTCAAATTTATGTCTCGTGTTTTCCTTGTGCAGGTCTATGTTTTCTAAGAAAGTCATTGCTTCTGCCCAACTATTTGTATTCAGTTCCAAGTGGATTAAAAACATTAACAGAGGTTGTCTATCATCATTTCTATAGATCCTTATCCCTCCTAGCGATTATGGATTGCCTTTCGCAGTTCGATCAAAATTGAGATTTACCAATCTTAAGGAAATTCGAAAATCAAAATTTATTTCCCCACATGTCAGCCTGTTCCCACCAAAATCATCATTAAGCAATCTTCTAAGCAATTCAGGTTCAAAAATTATTTTAAAATAAGTTAAGAATATTGTATTTCTATTATATCTATATGTTGAAAAATACTTTAAAATAAATTTAGAGATAGCATTTTTTAGAAATTAAATATTTTCTAAAATAGAAATATAATGAATTTAATTAAAATAAATATTTTTAAGTGTATATATATTTTATTTAATTAAATTTATTATATTTTTATTCCAATAAATTCATGATATCTCTGTATGCTAGTTACAATCCTTGGTTCAATTAAGGGAATGGTTGTCCTGAATTCTATACTCTTGTTGAAAATTAATTGGAAGGGGGATAATTTCTTATAGATGTAGCTGTTTAAAGGAAATTTTAACATATTTATAAATTGTTATTTACTAAATAATTTTGTCTTTTGAAATTATTAAGCTAGGCAATTATTAGAAAATTAGATTTGTGATTTAGTTTCTAAATTGAATTGAATTCATTTGGCTAGGTTATAGATGTAGTTAATTCTTGTAGAATTGCAAATTAAATCCATCATATCTATGATTTGTGTTTATTTGGTTTTATTAGGAAAAAATTTAATAAAACGAGTTTTCAATTTATAGTTTAGTTGTCTACTTGCTACTCAAGTTATTTAAAATGCACAGAGTTAAACTCTCCACAAAATTCACTATTGACCAAATTTCAAAATAAAAAAATACAACAGATTTTTAAAATTTTCAACATCTATTTTTCATGATCTACATATATTAACTAGTGCCATTTAAAATTTAGATAAATGGGGCATTTCAATTATGTTTATAATTCTTTTCGTTTTGGTATGCTTGTTAAAAGGTGTGATATAATGGGAATTTACTTGGTTACGATTTGGGGCTAATTAGCTGATAGACATCTTTACGTGAGAAGCATCCATCGGGAAAGTATCTCACGCAGAATGCCCGCTGCCGTTATCTGAGACCGGAAACAAATCCCATTGAGACTTTCCGTAAAGCTGTGATTTGCTTGGTTAATACTACAGGTTGTCATCTTCCTTCCTCGCCCAGCCCGCTCTTGCATCAATTCCAGCTGGTATCTAGACATGCATTGTGAATCAATCCATCAACCCAGCAGTCCCAATGCCAGCCCATTCCCACGCCTTTCAGCAATGATGGATGCAACACAACTGCAGAGGTGTAGGAGCTTTAGCATAGCAAGCAGTGGAACAGCATCCGCTTGTCCTTCCTCTTGCGGTCTAGTATGAACCTATTAAGTCATTGCTCACAGTGGGTAGACCAATCAAGTGGTAGGGATGGGAAGGTATAAAAATAAAATCTCTTCGCGAGCGGGTGAAACATGGGATCAATCTATTGAATGTCGCTTATTGACAGTGTATGTGGGTTATCTTGAAAATCTTTTATCTAAAGGAAAGCGTGTGGAAGGATTTGGCAGTGAAGCGGCCTAGAAGTTTGAACAAACAAACTAAAGAAGAGACCGAGTTTGCACTTGGGAGACTCTTGTAAGTTTAAAGATGCAGAATTAAAAGAAAAACATAATAGAATTCTAGATATCCAACACGCAATCGAAATACATCAGATTTATAGTAGTTCATCAATTTGACTACATCCACTCTTACAGGAGAAAACTTTGTATTATATCATTAGCTTTTACACATTACATCTTATGCTGAACAGCATAGATTAAATAGACACAATGAAGGAAATTGAACAGCCAATAGGCATGTCCCTTGGTCTTCATTAGTCCAACAAACTCTCACTTGAAGGCCACGGGTGACTTCCACTGTGTATCCCCTATGTTCAGGTTGGCAAAATGCTGAAAGAAGTCCGGAAAAATTCAAACTTCTCTCTTGGAACTATCTTAGTCAAGGCATCAACAAGATTCAAAGTAGTGTCAATCTTTTGCACTCGTAACTTGCCATCTTCAACTACTTTCCGTACAAAGTGATGCGCAAGTCTATAGGCTTAAGAGCGTCGCTGAGAAGTGTGATGTTTAACCATAAAAATGGCACCACTGCTCTCACAAAACAAGACAAAATCTGATTGCTTTACCCCCAGCTCTTTAAAACAAGAGTTGTAGCCACACATCTCTCGAGTACCTTCACAAAGAGCCATGTATTCAGTCTAAGCGGAAGAAAGTGCAACTGAGTGTTGCAATCTAGAACAACCAACTAATAGTTGCTCCAGAAAATGTGAAAACATAACTTGTAGTAAATCTTGTCTTATCCAAATCTCCACCTAAAGCAGAATCTGTGAACCTCGTAGCTGCATTTCACCTTTTCCAAAGCATAAACAAAAAATCAGAAGTACCTTTAAGGTATCTCAGAATATATTTGACAACCTCCCAAATGTGGTTTGTCGGGATTGCTCATGAATTAGCTTACCACTCCTAGTGCATGAGAAATATCTAGATGAGTGGAAAACCATAGCATACATGACACTCCCAACTGCAGATTTGTAAGGGATGTGTTCCACTTAAACTCTCGATCCTCTTTAGTTTTAGTACTCATATCAATAGATAACCAGAAATGTGAAGCCAAAGGGATCTTACTGACTTTGCATCTAACATCCCAAATCTATCCAAGACTTTTCAATGTAATGATTTTGTGATAAGCATAGTTTCCTCTTATGCCTATCCCTTGTAATGGTCATACCAAGTATTCTCTTGGCTGCCCCCAAATCCTTCATGGAAAATCTGCTAGCTAATTGTGCCTTGAGTTCACAAATAATTTTTATGCTAGTGCCAGTTACTAACATGTCATCTACATAAAGAAGAAGTATACACAAAATCACCATTAGGCAACCACTTATAATACAACAAGGATCATCTTCCGAGTGAACAAAACTTATGCTCAAGCATAAACTGATCAAATTTTATATACCATTGTCTTGGGGCTTGCTTAAGCCCATATAAGCTCAGCTTTAATCTATACTAGAGATGCTCTTGTAAATTTTTAACAAATCCTTTAGGTGATGCATATATAATTCCTTCATCAACATCTTCATGTAATAAAGCAATCTTAAAATCCAATTGATCAAGCTCAAGGTCCCAAGCTGCAACTAAACCCAAAATTGCTCAGATGGTGGTCATCTTTACCACTGGGGAAAAAAATTCATGAAATCGATACCTTGTTGCTGTGCATACCCTTTGACAACTAGTTTTGGCAAGAAATCGATGTCTTCCTCCATCTTCATCCTTCAATTTGTAAACCCACTTGTTTCTTAATACTTTCTTGTTAGGTAGAAGAGCTACCAATTCCCAGGTTTGCTTCTTTACTAAGGAATCCATTTCTTCCCGCATTGTAGTCTGCCATTGATTAGAGTTTTCATCCTTCATAGGCACTTTAAAGGTTGTTGCTCTCTTTGATCTGAAACTAACAACATAGGCTCTACTTTTGCAAACAAAAGCTCGTAATCAAAAAATTTAGGAGGTTTTCTCTATCTTGTAGACTCCCTCAATTCATGATTATGTCTTGATTCATTTCCCTGTTTTGATTGTCGATCAATAATATGCAGATCCTTTCCATTCACCCGCAATTCGAAAGTGTTCTCAAAAATTGAATTTTGCATAGTGTTTGGACCAGTGTTAGGAACCTAATTTTCCAATGCAGCTCCATCTCTACCATAATTTCGCAATCCTTTCCATGTAGATTGGTGTTACTAGCTCCTTCTTCTTGACTGTATCTCTAGTAACACCCTATGTGTACTCACTAAAAAGAGGAGAATGTTGTGTTGCAGGTGTGAAAGAAGCACATAACTGCTATTTTTATTTGGTGTGTGGAGAGAGGTCATAGACCTTCCTCTATCCTCAATGCACATGATGGTGTCTACATGCATGGGAGGCAAGGACTCTAGCATGTAAATTCCTTTGCCAATACCTTCAACTACCCTTTTCTAGTACACAACTTGTTGATAAGTTTTTTCACCCAGCATGGTAGGAGACCTATCCAAGTCGGGTTGTGGGCTGAAAGTCATGCAAGGATCTGTTGTTGTTTAGTGTCCATGTAAATGAGAGCTAGGGGATGTCTGCCCACTGTCCTAACTATATGATATGCAGTGTTCAGGCTGCGTATGAAAGTCCGTATCATACCACAGTGTATCATGCTCATTAAAAGGAGCATTTTCATTGAGTTGTATGGGAAAGGATGTATCGTTGTTGTGGTCTCTATTATCATCGGTCTTAGTCATGAAT
Source organism: Chamaecyparis obtusa (assembly GCA_027943335.1). Classification (NCBI taxonomy): domain Eukaryota; kingdom Viridiplantae; phylum Streptophyta; class Pinopsida; order Cupressales; family Cupressaceae; genus Chamaecyparis; species Chamaecyparis obtusa. Next base: position 1,585 of record BSBK01005935.1, on the reverse strand, counting down.
TGAGGAAAAATAGAGGTTGAGGAGTGGACAGGAAATAAAACAGAGGTGGGTGAGTAGATATTCGCTGAAGATATTGACTGCTCAATTCCATTTATGTGAAATTTTATGTCTAAACACTACTGAGGGCTCTTCTTCTTTGGACTGTGTTGATTCAAGTCGCAGAGCTGGAAATGTATTCTCATTGAAAACAATATCCCTGCTTCTTATGATCTTCTTTCCCACTATATCCTAAATTCGAAAACCAAAATGATCCTCCTCCATAACCCACAAATATACCTCTTTGATATTTAGGATCAAGCTTTGTCCTCTTTTCTTTTGGGACATGAAAATATGCTTCACATTTAACTACCCAGATGTGAGAATAAGAAATTCTCTTACCCAACCACTTTTCTTCTAGAATGCCAAAATCCAACTGAGATGAAAATATGCTTCACATTTAAATACCCGGATGTGAGAATAAGAAATTCTCTTACCCAATCACTCTTCTTGTGAATGCAAAAATCCCTCATCTCAACCCGTCTTCCTAGTCTGGTCAGTCTTCCCTTATGCCACCTTCCCCTATGCCCCTGTACCGCTTCCCCTCTCCCCCCCACCCTCCTCCCCTCCTCCCTTCCTCCTCCCCACTCAGTATCCTTCGTGTCCGGTCTTTGGTCCCCCCCACCTCCTGACCCCGACCCAGACCTCTTCCCATCAGGTGGTGCTCCTTGCTCCCCCCTTTTTTCCATTTTTGTTTTCACTCCTTTGCCATCCATATCTCTCTTTCTTGATCACGCACACACACATGAATTAGTTATCTATTATTTTTTATATTTAGTATTTTTTTACACCTAAGCAATCATATATATGTATATATATATATATATGCACACATGCACATAGACACACACACAGATTTGTTTTCATATCTTCATTTATATTAATATTATTTGGTATTTTCTATTTTTTGTGCTTTTCTATATATATATCCTGAAAGAAAAATAAACAGGGAACAAAAAACCAAAGCACAAAAAATAGAAAATACCAAATAATATTAATATAATTGAAGATATGAAAATAAATCTGTGTGTGTGTCTATGTGCATGTGTGTATATACATACATATATATGTATATATACAAACATATATATATATATATATATATATATATATATATATATATATATATATATATATATATATATATATATATATATATGTATGTATGTATATATACATACATATATATATATATATATATATATATATGTATGTATATATATATATATACTCTTTTGTGTATATAGTTTTGATTATATTTCTATTAATTTTATTCTTACTCCCTTTATTTTTTTACCTTTATGCTCAAATTTCTTTGCTATCTTTATTTCTCTTTTACCTTTCTTCACTCATTTTCTTGCCCTCATGTTTTTCCTCCCGTGGTTTATCTTTTTTGAGTTTTTGTGTATTTATTGTTTGTCCTCGTCCATTTTAAGCTCTTTTGTACTTTCCATCCCCTTTTCGTGTCTTTCATATATATATATATATATATATATATATATATATATATATATATAGTTATATGTATATATATATATATCATACATAC